>PVLC010017866.1:0-33028 GCA_004027655.1 Graphiurus murinus
GGAGGTTTTTATACCTGCACCGGCCTAAGCCACGAGGTGTCTCATACAGCTCTCACCTGGCCCGGCCACGAGTCGGGCGTGCTGGTGCATGCGCTCTGGCGTGGCACAGCCCTAGAATGTTTATCCGGCAGCGGCTTCTGGCACTCTGCCAGGTGCCATCTAGAGGCGAGGTCTAGCCCGCGGAACTAGGCCCCCGACACGCCACCACACTTGGCTTGTTCATATATTTTTGAGACTATAATATTAGGGAATACAAATTTAAAATTGTTATATCATTCTTGTCATTTAAGAATATTGTTACTACAAAGTGACCTTTTTCATCTTTAGCAATCTTTTGTGCTTCAAAGTCTGTTTAACAGATTCTGATCTACCTAAGTTGAATTTCTCTTCTTTAGCATGGTCATGGAACATATTATTCAATAATTTTACTTTTAACTTTCTCTATTTGTATGTGTCTCTTAAAAACAACCTTTAGTTGGTCTTTTTACTAATCTATTCTGAATGCCCTCCCTATTAGCTTGAGCTCTTAGTCCACTTATATTTAATATAATTAATGATGTATTTAGATTTATGTCTACCATATTATTTTGTGCTTTTTTTTCCTCAGCTCTTTTGTTTCTATTTGTACCACTTGTTTTGTGCATGTTTCTTAACTATTTTAGATGGAGTTAGTCTATTTTATCATTCTATTTTCCTCTCAACTAATTTGGAAGTTATAGAATTTGTTTCTGTATTAATGGTTATTATTGAAATGGCAACATTCATGCTTAACTTACCAAAATATTCTGATCATATTCTTAGTTTCTTGTGCTTTTATAAGTCTTTAGCACACTAATTGCATTTACTGTTTCCCTGAGGTAGATAGATAAAGAAATGGATGACAGATTGATAGATAGATAAGATTGATTTGCTATATTTTTTAGGTCTATCATATTTTGTGTGGGGGGGGGAGTACTGGGGATTGAAGCCATGGTCATTCTATCTCTGAAATATATCCCCAATCCTATTTTAATTTTATTTTATTACTAACTGCCAAGGTTCTCCTTGAACCTGTGATCCTCCTGCCTCAGCCTCCCAAGTAGTGGGATTACAGACATATACCACCAGAATGGTTTATCATATTCTTTTTAATCCCATAAAGTATGATTCCCCAGGATCAGCAGAGTCCCTTAACTCATTAATACAAGAAAGGTCCAGCTGGGCGTGGTGGCGCACGCTTGTAATCCCAGCATTCGGGAGGCTGAGACCAGAGGATCCGGGTTTGCGGCTAGCTTCAGCTACCTAGTGAGGCACTCCGCAACTTAGTGAGACCTGGTTTCAAAATAAAGAATAAAAAATAGGGCTGGGGGTATAGCTCGGAGGTAGAATGCCCCTGAGTTCAATCCCCAGTCCCGGAAAAAAAAAAAAAGAAAGGTCCAGCCTTCATTTATATTTTGGTCTGGTAACTACTGACTCTTTTGCCATCTCTTTGATGCTCTTGTTTTGAATATGTCATTCAACAGTTCTCATTTAGCTTTTTTTAAGGCATTAGGGTCAGTCAGTCAAAATATTCTTCAAAATAAACTTGACCTTGTCTTTATACAATTTTATTTCAGTCCCTTTCTTATATTTGGGGGTACATCTACTTCAACCATCTTTTAGTTCTTTCTTTCTCTACTTCTAATTTACCTCAGAAAAATTTATTTTCTGTGTCCCCCTATACTCATCTCATTTGTATGTCATACACACACACACACACACACACACACACACACACACACACACTATCCTGTATAAATTGCATAAGAAACCAGGCACAGATTAGGCTTGTCATTCCAATATTTGGGAAACTGAGACAGGATGATTGCAGGTTAAAGGCCAGTCCTCAGCAACTTAGGGAGATCTTGATTCAAAATAAAAAATAAAATACACCTGGAGGAGTAGCTTAGTAGTAGAATGCTTCTGGGCTCAATCCCCAGTACATACATACATATATAAATCCATACATATGTACATACATGAAATATGTAAAATATGTAAGAGTAATACAAGTAATATATTTGAATAAAAAACTCATAAATTGCAATATGAAATTACACAAAAATGTGTCTCAATCTGCTACAGTTCTTTAAAGAGTCCAAAAATCTTTTCAAAACCTCAACAAAAATATCTGCTTACCTTTCTCAGCTTTCATCTAATTAAACCTGCTTTTCCTTAAGTATCAAAAAATGCAGAACAAAATTGAAATGCAGCTGAACAAAACCCAGAAAGCAAACCAAGGAGAGTAAAGAAGCCCGTGCACACAGCGTGCACTGCTGCTGCCATTGAGCCACCTGTGTGGAGCAGGGTCTACTAGCACTGAGGCATCTAACAACTTTCTGCAAACCCAGAAACCAGAGGTAGAGTAAAAAACTATAGAACTCCACACCCTAATCAGGCAGCAGTAACCGAAACACCTGGAATGACCAGGTTAAGCCTGTGGCAGGGACACCCCAGCTCACCTCTCCCTCCAGAGCCAAAGCAGCCTCAATTGTAAGTTAACTACACAGCTACAGGGACTCCTGTGGCAAACCATAGACTCTGTCACCGCTCTTCTAGTGGTTGGATAGGAGCAGAAGTGCAGGAGGGACCCAGAGCACACAGGGCATAGAGACCTTACAGGCCCCCTGGAAAATGCCCTGTGTTTAGACTGCGCATCTACCACCTGCAAAGGCAGAGAGAGAGAGAGACAGACACAGAGCCTGTGGAAAGCATAGAGCACGGGGCTTACACTGGGTCCAGACCCAGTGATGCCCGCTGCCTACATAGACAAGAGTGGCACAGGGACAGTCCTTGTGGCGAGATCAGAGACACAAGTTTGCAGCAGAAGAGTCACCAGGGGAACTCGGTGCCTGCACTGACAGAGACATCAGGTTAGGGTCCTAACCATTGCAGACGACCCACAAGGGGATCCACAAAAGGACATCACAATGATAGGACACTGAGCAAATAAGAATGCCTGAAACATGCTAAAAAATCTACTATAGTGAGTAGACATTTAAAAGCTGAAAATATCCATGCAGATCCAAGAGTATTGCAGAGGCCAAGTCTGCTCTGTACTTATATACTTGCAGGGTTTTTTTTTTTTTACTCTGTTTTGTTTTGTATTACTTTGTTTTATTTATTTATGCTTGTTTATTTGTTTGGATGGTTAGTTGCTTTGTTATTTTTTGCTCATTTATTGGCTGTCTTCCTCATCCCTTTTACAAGCTTCCCCCTTCCTATCTATATTCTTCTCTTCAATGCTTTTTCCCTTTCCTTTTTTCTCTGTCTTATATCAAGACCTTTTCATATGACTACACCTATTCTACATTGACTACCAGAATCCCCCTACATATCCACTATCTCTAATCTCTACCATATATCACCTTAACACACTCAAACTCTTATTCCACTGGATCATATTTTCTACTTTACCCAATTCTTGTACCAATCACTGCAGCTTCTCCTCCCTCACTCAACCTTCACCACTGAACACAATACAACCTGTCCTTATATATACCAATGGGAACCTCTAAATCCCTACAGCAGAGATTGGACAAGAGAAGTGAACCACCAGAAAGGACTGCCAGACATCAAGGATAAACTCACCTGAGCTGATAGAAGAAATAGCTCAACACATCCCACATTGAGGTTTAAAAATTCAGAGGGCATAAGCTGTTCTATGCACACCTCTGAGACAAATCCCCATAACAGAAGCAACAAACGGTCCCTAGAAGTCAACCCCTGAAACCCACCAACAGTGCCATTGCAGCGAGCAGAAGGAGCCCTAGAGTAATCACAACTCAGTACTATTCACGGAGAGAAAATAGAAATAAAAAAACCTATAAATTGAGAGAAAGCTAACAAAAGCAGCATAGATATAAACTTAAGAACAGAAATCATGGGAAGAAAAAATAGTAGAGAAACAATGAACTACCCCAATCCCACAGTAACAGAACTCACCAACACAGAATGGCAGAGATTACTAGAAAATTCAGATCTTTAATATTAGAAATGATACAAGATTTCTGAAAAGAATTCAGGGAGAGCTAGAAAGAAATAAAGAATCTGACACCCTGAACAGGAATCAAAGAGAAGCCTTGAAGGAAGTGAAGGATGTGAAAGATGCAATAATTGAAGTGAAGGCATCAATAAAAACTATAAACAATAGATTAGACCACATAGAAAATAGAATCTCACAACAATGCTGGCAAGGGTGTGAAGTGGGAACCCTAATACGTTGTTGGTGAGATTGCAGATTAGTGCAACCACTTTGGAAAACAGTATTGAGGATCCTCAGACGAATGGGAATGAACCTACCATGTGATCCAGCAATATACCACTTCTGGGTATCTACCCAAAAGAATGGAAACCAAACTATCAGACAGGTGCATGTGTATCTATGTTTATAGCTGCACAGTTCACAATTGCCAAACTATGGAACCAGCCGAGATGTCCATCAACAGATGAATGGAATTTTACTCAGCCATAAAGAAGAACAAAATCATGTCATTTGCAGGGAAATGGATGAAACTGGAAAACATCATATTAAGTGAGATTAGTCAGTCACAAAAAGTAAAAAATTATATGCTCTTCCTAATATGCCAAAGCTAGGGAGAAAGTAGGACATAAGAGGGACTCTAGACGAAGAAGGAGAAACCTTAGATGAACAAAGAAGGTCACTTAACTGAAAGTGATGGGGGGGCACCCTAATGCACATGAAGTACTTTCACAAACATATCAAGGTCAATCACTAAACTGAACTTGAGAAGGAGGGAGGGCGAGAGAGTGGGGCGAGAATTAAGGAAGGGTTAAATGAGAAATGTGTGCATGTATGCCTTTATCAGCTTGTACCTATCAAAGATGTATGATTACAATGCACCAATAAAAAAAACATGCAAAAGAAGTAAGAATGTCTCATTTTTTGTATCTTATTGCAACATTGTGATTTTACTACGCTTTTCTACTCAAAACTCACAGTGTTTAGTTGCATTTTAGTTAACTGCAGTAGGATATTTTTAAATAGTTTGAGGCTCTCTACAACCACCATGAATAATATTTTGTTGTATCAGACATCTGACTTATCAATTAATCTCAAGAGCACAATATGTTTTTAAGATCGAACCTACTTGTAACTTAGCTTTCTTGTTTGACTGTGGTACTGGGGATTGAATCCAGGGACATTCTACCTCTTAACTAGGAGAACATTCTATCAGTGAACTACATCTCCAGCCCGATTTTAATATAAATATTTTTTGTTTGTGTGGTACTAGGAATTGAACCCATGGGTGTTCTTTCTCTGAGTTACGTACCCTGGCCTATTTGATTTTATGTTTTGAAACAGGGACCTCTTTAATTACCATGCACTGGCATTGAACCTGTGGTCCTCCTGTCTTAGCCTCCCAATTACTGGGAACATAGGCATGTGTGACCATACCCAACTTATTAAACACTTATTAAAATAATGTTATATTATTTTAATGTAAACTAAATTAAAGGACAATTTATTTATTTTTATGGTCCTTGGGATTTAATCCAAGGGCATTCTACCACTGAGCCACACTCCTTTGCCTTATTTTATTTTGGGTCCTGGGGATTTAACCCAGGGGCATTGCACCTTCGAGTTATACCTCCAGGCCTTTTTATTTTTTATTTTGAAATGGAGTCTCTCCAAGTTGCTGAAGTCTTAAGTTGTGGAAGGTCTTTCTAAGTTGCTGAGGCTAGCCTCAAACCTGAGCTCCTCCTGTATCAGCCTCCTAAATACTAGGATTACAGACATGCACCACCACACTCAGCTTATTTTTTTTGTTTACTTTGAGACAGGGCCTTGCTAAATTGGCCAGGCTGGCCTCGAACCTGTAATCTCCCTGCCTCATCCTCTCAAGTATTAGGATCACAGTCATGTGTGCCACACCTGACTCTAAAAGGACATTAAAAATAAAATGTTTTCAATTTCTACCAGGCAATTACCCTCATCTCTTCCAAACTTTATTTATATACTTAAATAATTTACTTAGTTGTAGTCATCATTAAATATGATGAATTCTTCTTTAAAAACTTTCAAAAACTGCGTACCTACTCTTTATTGTTACACAGTTTCCTTCCTTTCTTCCTTCCTTCCTTCCTTCCTTCCTTCCTTCCTTCCTTCCTTCCTTCCTTCCTTCCTTCCTTCCCTCCCTCCCTCCCTCCTTCCTTCTTTCCTTCATGGCTGGGGCTTGAACTCAGGGACATTCTACCTCTGAGTTACACCCAGCTCATTTTTTTTTAATTTTTATTTTTGAAACAGGATCTCTCTATGTTGATGAGAGTCTCACTACTTGCCGAGGCTGACCTTGAATTTGCGATCTTCCTGTCTTAACCTCCCAAGTACTGGGATTACAGGTGTGCACCACCATGCTTGGCCTTCGCCGTTACACAATTTCTTATCTGGCAGATGTTTCTGCCAAATGAATATGCCAAATGGATATATTATAGTCTCTTTAATAATTTCCTATTGTTGGGAATTCTTTAAGCTAATTCAATTTTTTTGCCATTGTATCATTATAAATGTGCTGGTGCATATGTCCATTTTCTTCTTTTGAATTATTGCTTCTGGAGAAATTCATAGAGGTGAGTTTACTGAGTGTGAGACTGGTAACATTTTATGGGTTTTGCTAAAAATTGAAACCTAAAAATATTGGAAGCTGTGGACACTGAAGGAATCACAAGCTTGTGGAGGTAAAGAAAAGGGGATGTGTTAGAGTGACAGAGGCCTTAGAAATTACCACAAGGAACTCAAATGAGGACTCAATTCAATACATGAGCTTGTCTCTGCTTTTCTACAACTTAGCCTGCAAGTTGGTTGCTACTAAATATGTAGTTTCCCAAAGAAAGGCACCTTGTTTTAATTTTTGATCTAATGTATATTCCCTTATTTATTATATTCATTCGCAATATACTTATTTGCTTATGGCATTTTCTTTGTGTGGATTGTGGACTTGTTTTATTGTAGAGTATTTTAAAATAGTATTTACACTAATATATGTAACAACCCAGTATCACAATGATGCAAAGCAAATAAAGACAATAATGCCAGCGCAATCTGCTGAAAGAAGAAAGAGAAAGATTCTGATGCTGAGTTGGAATGGAAAGATGTGTGCAGGAGAGCACAATTGATTAACTCTGAAAGAAAAGTGAATTGTGGTTCTTGTCACTGTATTGGAAGAATAAGATATAATTTTAGGAAGAGCTATTTCTGATGCATCTTGTCTATTTTTTTATATTATTGCAATACTGGGGATTGAAATCAGGAAGGGTTCTACCACTGAGATACATCCCAGTCCTTTTTACTTTTTATTTTGAAACAAGGTCTGGCTAAATTACTGAGGCTGACCTTGAACCTGAGATCTTCTTGTCTCAGTCTCCTAAGTCTAGGATTATAGACATGTGCCAGCCTGACTATCCTGATGGGTGTTTGTTTGTTTGTTTGTACTAGCGAGAGAACACAGGGACATTCTAACTCCAAGCTACATCCCCAGGCATTTTAAAATTTGTTATTATTTTTGTGATACTGGGGATTGAAGCCAGGGGCATTCTACCTCCAAGAAACACTCCCAGCACTTTTTTTTAAAATTTTGAAACAGGGTCTTGCTAGGTTGCTGAGGGTCTCGCTACATTGCTAAGGCTGTACTTGAACCTACAATCCTCCTGTCTCAGCCTCCTAAGTATTGGGATTACAGGTCTGCACTACCATGCCAGCTTATTTTTTATTTTTGAACAGGGTCTTGCTAAGTTTCCATGAGCTGGCCTTGAGCCTGTAATTTTTCTGTCTCAGCCTCCCATTTACTGGGATTACAGGTGTGTGCCTGTTGTATCATGTGGATTATAACCTAAATAAATTAAGGAATTCTGGCAAGGAGACTTTCCACACTACAAATGTGGAGTATTATATTATAAATACATGAAAAATATGGTAAAAAGATAATGAAAAAAGTAAAAGCTCTCAAAATTGTTTTGGGGCATGGAGAGTGGTAGAATACTTTTGCTGCACTCTGGCCTGCAAAGAAATCCAGAAGCCAGCAAGCCAGCCAAGTGTTCTTTGCTTTTAGTTAACCAGTTGATCTCATGTTTCAAGGGTATGTTTGAGTACCTTTTAGGACCACAGAAAGGTTGAGAATTGGTGGGAAGGAGCATGAAGCATTGGGAAAATGGATCAAAAGCAATTTCTGGGTGCATTTTGCAGTGGTTGTTACCAGGTGGGGATGCATCCTTTTGTTTAGGGTCTCTTGAGTATGCACTCCGACAAAGGCTAGCACTAAAAGGAACATACATGTGAAGAGGTCACTTAGCATCACTCTCTTCTCTGCAGTGAGACAGCCATTACTTTTCATTAAATAAATAATATTCGAAATAATCCACTTACTCATCATTAAGGGCCATTAGGAGCTACTCTTTGTCGCACATAGACTCTAATGGAACACCATTGAGGGTTTTACTCAAGAGTTGCTAATTTTCAAAGAGAAATGAGTAATACTGGAAGTGGAATTTAGATTTGCCTCTAAAGCTTTTCTAAATATCCTCCATCTTCCCCTATGCCCTGGAAAACAAAGCAGCCACAGAGGAATTATGGTAAGGCTTTAGCCCAGAGAATTCTGCTCTGGATCCTCTCCTCTGGTCTGCAGTTCAGGATATGGCCACACAGGGGCACACTCAACTCTCAATTACAAGCTCACAAACTACTCGCTGCATTTCCTGGGCTTTTTGGATCCTAGGCTGCCTGATTTCAAGGCCAGGTCATTCAGTGGAACCAAGAGGCAACAGAAGAGGCTTCCTTTAAGCCATAGACCAACGCTTACCTATCCCGACATTTCAATAGAGATATTTCTTGGAGATGTTTCTGAAACATCGTGAAAATGCATCTGGAAGGGAAATGGATTTGGGTTGGCTGTGATACACTGTTTTTATCCCCTCGTGGCAAATCTGCTCTGTGGGGCCACAGTGGTCCCATTTAAAGGCATGACAGAGAGGCTAGGTGGCATCCAGGTAAGATCGTGGGAATTCTCTCCCCACCTCTACTTTTCCCAATTGGTTTAATCATCATCCCCTTTCAAAAGGCAAATTCCCTTAGATTTTGCAAAACTTGATGTAAAAGGATTGAGTGGATCAAACCAGAAGTTCCAGGATGCTGTGACTTAGCTGGAGATTCAGAGATAAGTAAGACCAAAGAGTACCAGACCAGAGGAAACCAGAGCCCCAAAGCTTTAAACTATACTCGCACTACCAAATCAATACAAAACGTATTCTATTTCCTCAGCCACCTGGCTGTTTATCAATTTAATTTTTAGTTTTGATATGAGAAATAACAGACAAGCAAGCGACTTTGGACAGATCTTGTTTCCTTTGCTGGAACCAGGATTAGGGGATAATCCTAAAACAGTTAACTGTATATTCTCAAAGCCTGTAGACCTTAAATCCCTCAGGTTTAAGGCAGGGCACTTCGTGCTAGCCGGAGA
The DNA here is from genome assembly GCA_004027655.1 of Graphiurus murinus. NCBI lineage: Eukaryota > Metazoa > Chordata > Mammalia > Rodentia > Gliridae > Graphiurus > Graphiurus murinus. The sequence goes on from PVLC010017866.1 coordinate 9,492, forward strand.
ACAATTCTACTTGTAAATGCTTTTTAATTAACAGGGGCTTTGTATCAGCTTTCCTTTTTCCCCAGTTAGAGTCCCCATGTCTGGGCAGGTGCATCCTGTTGTGATTATAGTTCAACAAAGGGGAGGATAAGAGCAAAGACACTTCAGAGAATTAGGATCACAGGAGTGCATGCCTCCCTGCTCACTGGTTCCTGCTGCTCTAGTTCTCCTCCTGCTGAATTTCCCAGAGAAAGCTCCTCTAAGCAAACTAGTCCTAATTGCTTGATTTGTTCATTCAACGTTTTTCTAGTACTGGGGACTGAACCCAGAGACATTTTACCTCTGAGCTTCACCCCTAGCCCTTTTTATTTTTTGTTTTGAAATGAGGTCCCACTAAGTCACCATGTGCTAGTCTCAAAACTTCTATCCTTCTATCTCAGCCTCCCAAGTATATGTGTATGTGTCATCATGCTTAGCTCCATTCAAAAATTATTTATTGAACACTCCTCTGTGCTAAGTACTGTGCTAGGTCCTCGGTACATAGTGCTGAGTGAACAGGGCTCAGTAGCTAAAGTAGATGGTAGATATTTGGGAAAGCATAATGGTAAATCAAGATAGATATTTTAATGCCAGAAGTCCTAAGTCCACATGAATTCACTATCTTTTCTTCCCAGCCGTGTCTCTTTCTCTGCCTTATGGGCATGCCTCTCCAATGAAAATGGACTATTCCACTCTTTGATGCTGTGGAATTCTAGAGGGGATGTTGCTGCAAACCTGCCCCCTACTGTGACCTGATGGAGAGTTCTATCAAAGCCAAGAGCCCGTAGCATTGTGAAACCCATGCATGCTATGTATAATGCTTGAACAACAGGACTAAGTGTCTGGATCAGATACACATATTTAGATTTTTCCAAACTCTAGAGCCTACCTGAGCTCTGGATCCTAAATCCAGATTCTTCTGTTTGTTCCTTTCCAGCCATTATTTACCATCTCCAAGGTCATATCCTGCACACACTCTTTTTTTTCATAGAATATGCAGACCACAGCAATAAGGAGAAGAGAATCTCAAAAGCAAAGCTGGATAGAATCTTTAAATTAGCATGGAATGGGGAAAAACCTAAAGAGAAAAACTTCAATTTCTCAGAGGAAAGTAAGAGCATCTCTTCCTTAGGTTCAAAGTGTATTTCAATATCACCCAGTACTATAGTTTGATTATGGTTTGTCCCTGCCAAAACTGGTTGAAATTTGGTTGCCAATGTAGTAGTGTTGGGAGGTAGGAGTTTAAGAGGTGATTAGGAGGGTGATTAGGTTGTTAAGAAGGATTAATGGCTTTCCCCTGAGCCTGAATTAATTCTCATGGGAATGGATTATTTCTTGAAGGAGTGGGCTGATATAAAGTGGGTTAGCTCTTTATTCCCACCCATTCACCACTCTTGCACACAATCCTGGTCTGTGATGTCATTTGGCATGTTATGGTGCAGCATGAGGTCTTGTCAGTACAGCCACTTGATGTTGGATTTCCGTTTCCAGAATTGTAAGCTAAATAAACCTCTCTTCTTTATAACTTATTCAGTCTCAGGTTTTGCATTATAGCTACAGAGCATAGACTAAGATATCCTAACTAATGTAGTTTTAAAGACTTTAGATTCCTCAAATGTCAACATTCTAAAATGAGGAGATTGTACAGATAGGTGGTATCTTAATTCTAGGACAATTTATTTCCTTTCAAATCTTGATATTTTTGCTACTAATGAGGAATATACCCCTGAACATATCTAGAACAAACATGGCAAAGTCCCTGAACTATTTCATCTATCACTTTGGGAGCAAGGCCTACTCTATGCAACATGGAATTAGGTGAGGCTGATCTAAAATATCCATCTGTCATAGTTAACTCTCTGGGGGAATCTGACCCCTTTGACTGATGTCTCCTTTTTCTTGGTATTCAGTGCTTTCTCCCTGCCTATTCTGTCCCCTAGCTTATGAAGATTCACTAGCAAAAATATTCAATGCCAGCTGGGCATGGTGGCACATACCTCTAATCCCAGTACTTAGGAGGCTGGGACAGGAAATATCATAAATTCAAGGCTAGCACATGGAGACTGTTTCAAAATACAAAATTGTTCTATAGTTCAAAGGTAGAATATCCCTGGGTTAAATCTCCAGTATCAAACACACACACACACACACACACACACACACACACACACACACACACACACACAATAACATTCTATAGTAGTTGCATGTGAAAAGAGAAGATAAAACCCAGCCCAAGGAAATAGTTGCTCAAGATGGAACTTGAAGCATAAGAGATGTGGGAGGTCTATTGGTAGGGGGCCTTTTAGATGCCTTTCAGGTCCCATCAGTAGTGGCTTGTCTGCTTCTCCTATGTATAAGGTCAGCTCTGAAAAGAATGACACCTGCCCCCACCTTGCTTCATAAAGGAATTAGTAAGGATAAAATTAGACCCAATATGTTAAAGTGCTTTTGACACAAATCAAATCAAGGTTCTGATTTTTTCAAATCCAATCTAGCCACTGCCTTAGGATCAGTTTCTGCCTCAATCTCTACATCTTTCAAGATGAGAATACTGTACTCCTGTACTTTGCAAGGCTGCTGGAGAGAAAGGAAGGAAGTGTGTCCATTGCAATGCCCAGTGGGTTAAAAACCATGTAAAGTGATAGCCTTAATGGGACCAGTAGCATAGCAGAAGGAACATGTGGTTGTTCATAGATTGGTCTGTTGCTAAGCAAAGCACAGACAGGTGAAAAGTTAGCACTTTGAAACCACTCATTAGAGAAATAAATCCTTCTCGTGTGTTCAATGGCCTATGAAAGGAAACAGTTCCACTTTGCTTTAAGAAGAGACCCTCCCCAAGCTATTTACCTGGTTTATTTTCACAAAACTAACCCAATGCCTTTATATGGCAAGGAAGTGGCTCTCCAATGCAGGTTCTGCAGTTGTAGTCTTCTCACTTGGTGTATTAGAACTATGCGCTGCATACAAATGCAGATTCTTGGCTCAGACATCTTGCTAAGATCACTGATTCAGGATATCTTGGGGTCCAAAGAAACCATAATTTTTTGTGGTACTGGAGATTGAACCTAGGAAGTTCTACCTCTGAGCTATACTCTCAGCTTGTCTTTAAATTTTTTTAAGCCGGATGTGGTGGCACACACTTGTAATCCCAGTACTTGGGAGGCTGAGACAGGAGGATCACAGGTTCGAGGACAGCCTCAGCAAGTAGTGAGACTCTCATCAACCTAGAGAGACTCTGTTTCAAAATAAAAATAAAATAGGGCTAGGGGTGTAGCTCAGAGGTAGAATGCCCCTGGGTTCAATCCCCAGTGCCCCACATACATTTTTTTTTTAAAAAAAATAGGCTGTTTTTTTTTTTTTTAAATAGATAAGTTGCTGAGGCTATCCTGTGATCCTCCTGTCTTAGCCTCCCAAGTACTGGAATTACAGGCTTATGCCACTGTGTCCGGCACATTGCTTTTAGTTTACATCCATTTAGGGAATGGTTACCGTTTTAATTGACAACAATGTGAAATTACTCCACTCTTCAAGAGAGGAAAAGTGGCATGAATATTTGATTGCAGGAACAATGGTAGATTCTGGCGACAGATGTAGGCACAGATATAAATTCAAACTGGGTCAATTGTACTTGGGGTGAAGTGGTCTCAGGGCTGTGGAGGAGGAAATTAATTATCTAGCTAAGAACAGTGAGAAGCATATTCTGAAGGTCATTTGAATGTAAGGGAAATAGATTATTGTTACTGTTTATAAATATGTAATGACAATGGCTATCCCTTCTACTTCCATTGACTGATTTTGTTATGTCAACATACACAGGAAGTGGCCATGATGGAGAAGGGTGATGTTCAGGAACCAAATAAACATTCTCAATCCCAAGACAGTCAATTATAAATATGGAAGATGCCAATGGGTTTTCTAACAGCTTTATTGAGATATGATATAGTTTGTATTAACTTCACACAATATGGTTCACCCATTTACAGTAAATACTTCAATTCATTTTAATATAACTCACTGAGATGAGTAATTATTGCCATTATCTGGAGTATTTTAGAACACTGAAACCCCCCCAAAAAACCTCTCCTCATGCCTTTTGAACTAAAACTTCTCTCTTTCCTCTACCCTAACCTTTGACAACCATGAATCTGTATTTTCTCTCTACAGATGAGCCTATTCTAGATATTTCATATAAATGGGATTATACAATATGTATCCTTTCTATGTCTAGTTTCTTTAATGTCTTCAAAGTTCATACAAGTTGTAGTATGTATCAGCACTCCATCATTTTTTAATGGCTGAATTGTATTCCATTGTATGGTTAGACTATACCTTGCATAACCATTCAGTAGTTGATGAGCATTTAGTTTTTGCTTCTTTTGGCTATTATCAATAATGAACCTATGAGCATTTATGCACAAGATTTGTGTGGGCATGTATTTTCATTTATCTTGGGTACATACCCAGGATTGGAATGGCTGGCTCATACAATAACTCTATGTTTATGATTTTGGCCAGTGGGTTATTAGCTATGGTTTTCTTCACATTCCTTTCTAAGTTTAATTGAATCTAAAGGGATTGTTAGTGAATATGATACATAGGATTGACTAAATATAATTTTCTCTTGATACCATTTTGGTTTTTTTATGTTTATTTTTTGGCTGATAATTACTTTATTTTTTATTTTTTTAATTAGTGCATTGTAATCATACATCTTTGTTAGGTACAAGCTGATAAAGGCATACATGCACACATTTCTTGATACCATTTTGAAGTCGAACTTTTGCTGTGGTATGTTCACACCAAAAATGAATCCTTCTGTTTGCCTCCTAATTAGATGATTGATTAGTCATATCAATGCATTTTAATATTGTATGCAGATGCAGTGTCTAGAAAACAAGAATATTATGTGCTTGATAATGCATGAGCTCATTTCTATGGTCTCCTAGACAGTCTTCCTTTGAATTGAATTTTCCTGAAAAAGAAGAAAAAAATAGCTTTTCCTATTGTACAGGTAAGACATTTGCTATATTCTTAGTTGTTATGGTCACGGGTATCAAGATGCGGAAGTCAGCTCAGACTCAAATGGTATGAAGTGAAGGCAATGGTGTTAGAGGAGGGCTTGAAAGTAATCATTGGGAAAGTTAGTCCAATGATGACTTTGATGGATGGGGTTCAGGCAGTTGCAATACAACATTTATATATATTGCATTTGTATGCACCTGGCACTGTGCTTTGGACTTTACATGTGCCATTTTATGAAACTCATTTTACAACTAGAAAAACTAAGGCCTGGAGGTTAAGTAACTAGTAAAAGGTACCAACACATACAATAAATTAGTAAAATTCAAAACCCAAGTCTGTTTAAAGCTAGATTACACACAGTTAACCTAAGCTTTACTTTTATGAGAACCTAATAACCTAGCCTCACCCAAGAAAAAACAAGAGAACGTTTTTTTTTCTTGCATACATTCTGGTACTCTTGATTATCATGTAATAATGGAGGTATGTGCCTCCAAAATGACCCTTCTAAGCCAGGTGTAGTGATGCATGCCTGTAATCCCAGTACTTGGTAGGTTGAGACAGGAGGATTGCAGGTTTGAGGACAGACTCAGTAACTTAGCAAGACCCTCGGCAAGTTAGAAAGACCCTATTTCAAAATAAAAAAAATAAGCCAGGCATGGTGGTGCATGTCTGTAATCCTAGTAGTTGGAAGGAAAATACAGGAGGATCACAGGTTTGAAGACAGCCTGAGCAACTTAGTGAGACTCTGTCTCAGTATAAAAAATAAAACAGGCCTGTGGGTGTTGCTGGCAGGTAGAATACCTCTGGATTCAATCCCTAAATAAATTAATGAATAAATAAATAAAATTTTAAAGATTAAAAGGGCTGGAGATATAGCTTCGAAGTAGAATTCCCCTATATTCAATCCCCAGTACCAAAAAAAAAAAAAAATCCCTCTTCTATTTAACAGCTGTACCATGGAAACAGCTCAGAAAGGGCTAGCATTCTCTTCCTCTGGCTATAACTACTATAACTACATGTTCTGAAATTTCCACAAATGTAAGGAGGGGGAGAGGAAAATAAGGCACACATTTCTCTGCACACATTTCTATTCTCACTTGCAGCAACCCTTTCCTTCATACGCTTTGCGTTGGCCATAGCCAAATGGTGGTAGTGTTGTGTATGCACTATGTTTTCTCACCTCAGGGCTTTTGTTCAGGTTGCTTCTCTTGCATGGAATGCATTTCTCCTCTCCTTCCCTTAAAAAGCTCCTAAGTAACCTTAAAAACTCATCGCCTGCTTCTGGAAACCTTCCCTAATCCTGTTCTTTCAGAATGCCCTATGTACAGCTCTATACTGGGGCATTTTTCTTATTGTAACTTAATTATCTGTTTCTGGGTCTCCTTGTCTTAACTGTGACCTTCTTGAGGATGGGTACTATCTAATCTCTCTGTGGTCCCGGTACCTAGCACAGTGATTGTCAATGCCTATACTTGTTGAATGAATACATGAATGAATAAATGAACTAATACTTATGGAGCACCTATTATAGTTCAGAATCTTAATGGTATCACTTTCTTTAGGCCACCATACAAACATAGAAGGTGTGTAACAATACATCAAAATTGTTACATACAGGGACCAAGGTACTAATCACTCAGCAGTGTGGGGCTTCTAACTCAGGCTCCCCAAAGACTGGCTTCCTCCATATGCATTTTTGTTTTCTACCATAGAAAACTGACTCTGAATTTCATATACCTGTTATCTGTGGTCAACTACCATGGGAATGGTTCCCAAGTTCCAACATTTCTGTGCACATCTTACATCTTTCATATATTCTGTCATACTTGGATGTAGCATATAATATATTTATCATAGAGTATACCCTGATTTTTATGTGATTTTTTCACTCCTTATATCTCTTTAAATTTTTTTCGTAATTTGTAATTGTACATGATAGTGAGATTCACAGTGATACATTTATATATGCACACAACCTCATTTGGATCGTTTCCTTCAGCAAACCTCTTTTCCCCCATTCCCCCCCCCAATCCTTTTCTCCTACTCTACTCATCTCTCTCCTCATTTTCATGAGGTCTGTCCCTTGCTTCTTTTCTCTATAACTTCCAAATATGAGAGAAAACATGCAGCCCTTGATTTGCTGAGTCTGGCTGGTCTCACTTAGTATGGTGTTGTTTTGTGAGTCAAGACCCACTTCTTTAAGCTCTATCACTGGGTGCTTTACACTGAGATTTTTCATATCCCTGATGTCAAAGGCAAGGATAAATTACTTTCTATTACTCATGAGCATGAAAAAGACATCTAAGGACCTTAGCAAAATATAGCAACAGAGATTAAAGGGTGATATACCATTTATTGTTCATGCTTTTATAGAATTAGTTTTAGAGAATTTTTTCTTTAATTCACACTTCATCTAATTGTATCATCCAGTTGGTGAGCAAGGGTTGGTGGAATGACCCAGAGACTTTTAGAAGTTGTTGTTAATGCCTATATAGAACATCTCTTACACCTCCTTTCTGATGCCACTGAACACCTTCAACCGATTCCATCAAGTGGTAATGGAACCAGTATAGGAACTTCGAAGCATTACTGATACCACCAAATTGATTCTAAAAAGTTTGCTTTGATGTCCATCATTGCACTCACCCAGCACAGACCTTATACTTTTTCTGTCTAAACAAGAAATCATCTCAGGCAGCCTCCATCATTATAGGCCACGAAGCTATGCTTCTTTAAGTTACTGAGAGGCACTTTTCTTTTCCCCCATCAGAATATGCTCAAGGCACAAGCATAAGTGGCAGAGTCAGAACAAAATGCCTCATCCAGTCCCAATACCAGTGTTCTTTTTTTTTTTTTTTTTTTTTTTTTGCGGTACTGGGGATTGAACTCAGGCGCATTCTACCTCTGAGCTATACCCCCAGCCCTATTTTTTATTCTTTATTTTGAAACCAGGTCTCACTAAGTTGGGGAGTACCTCACTAGGTAGCTGAGGCTGGCCTCGAACCCAGATCCTCCGGTCTCAGCCTCCCGAATGCTGGGATTACAAGTGTGCGCCACCACGCCCGGCTTCCAATACCAGTGTTCTTTACTGCATTAAACCACCTCCTAAGTTCAGATTCGTGTGCTCTCGAGTCATCGAAGCATCCTCTAAATTTTAAAATCTCAGTGTCCAAACCATCTCCTCCTTATGGACCCTTCATTCCAAGAAGCAATAAAAATTCTTTCTTCCCTCCCTCCCTCCCTCCCTCCCTCCCTTCCTTCCTTCCTTCCTTCCTTCCTTCCTTCCTTCCTTCCTTCCTTCCTTCCTTCCTTCCTTCTCTTGGGATTATACCCAGGGGTGCTTTACCACTGAACTACATCTCTAGTCTGTTTGTTTATTTATTTATTTATTTATTTTGAGTCAAGCTCTCGCTAGAATGCCAAGGCTGGCCTCCAATCTGCAATCTTCCTGCCTCAACCTCCCCCAGCGTGTGCTACTGCACCTTACTCCCTCACAAGAAAATTATCATGATTTTGTTAAATCATGCAGGATAAGGTTCAGTACTGCTAATCACAACCATAAAAGAGTTACATTAATTATTGTCAGTTTTTCTTGACTTGTCTTAGGATAATTGCATAGGATATTTCATCTGGCTTGTCACTAATTACATAGGAGCCTTTTTGCCCACCTATCAATGTATCTTTATTGAAGGGTAGGTATGCCAGCACCTATTCCCTTCTTGGAAAATTTGTGTCTTAGTTATCTTCTCATTTCTAATCTTCTGGTTTTATCTAGACTTTGCTTTATTTTCCTGCATTGGAGCAGAGAGTAAATATTCTATTTATTTATTTATTTATTTATTTATTTATTTTGTGTGTGTGTGTGTGTGTGTGTGTTTCTTTTGGTGGTGCTGAGGATTGAACTTAGGACCTTGTACATGCTGGGAAATTGATCTACTACTGAGCTACAACCCCACACCAGATTTATTATTGTTTTGTATCTACATGTAGTCCTCTACTTACTACCTAGAATCAGATGTGTCTGGTCTCAAATAAGGAACTCATAGGTACAGTTGTAGGATGAGAATAGTTGTTGAGCAAGAGAAGGAATTTCAACATTTCCATCTCCCAAATGTTGGGGAAAATAAGTCAGCACTTGTAAACATCACAGTACTGTCAAAAGTATGCAAAACTAGCTGCATAACATGTGATACACTAATTTGTGCAACAAATATTTATTTGGCTTTATTTGTTAGGCCCCACTGCAGATTCTGGAAGTACCTCAATGAACAAACATGAAATTCCTGCATCAGGCTCTATTGTTTGTAGATAGATAAGTGTCATGCTCTATTATGTATCTGGCTCTATTCTGCTGCAGACACTGGAAATATGTCAGTAAACTCAATAAACAAAAAACAAGAGATTCTAGCTCCCTTGGAGGTTATATTTGAGCAGGGATGGATTGGCAACAAACAATAAATAGAAAAAAATCACTAAATCATATATTTTGTTAGATGGTTGTAAGTACTATGAAAATTTCAACATGAGCTGCAGCAGGGTTGCAGGGATTGGTAATGCAGGGTGGGTTGAGTAGGTTGCTTTATAGAACAGGATGGTCACAGGACACTTGATTGGGAAAGTGACATTTGAATAAAAGCCTGAGAGAAGGACCAGGCATAGTGGTGCACACCTGTAATCACAGTACTTGGGAGGCTGAGACAGGAGGATTGCAGATTTGAGGCCAGTCTCAGAAATTTAGGGAGGCCCTCTGCAACTTAGTGAAACTCTGTTTCAATTTTTTTTAAATAGGGCTGGGAATGTGGCTCACAGGTAGAACACCCTTGGATTCAATTCTCAGTGACACACACATACACACACACACACACACACACACACACACACACACACAGCTAAGGATAGGAATTAGCCATCCATATTTTTAGGAAAAAATATTTAAGATAGAAGGAAGAGCCAGAAACAGCACAAAATACATCACACTTTAATCAAGATAGAAGAACCAAAGCCTACTACTGCCACACCAAAATAATAAGAACCTTTGTGCTATTTATATATAATTAGTTGCAGTATGTCTATATTTGTAATTACAAAAATCCAGCTTGTTCCTGAATTTGTTCTCTAAAAGGCTTTCTTCCTTATGAACTACATTACCTTAAAACAGCACCTGGGCAGAAAGACATGTATTTTAAGTAGTAGTGTTCATAGCCAAGTAAGTGGACTGCTCAGACTCTTATTGTAGCTGTTGAGGAAACTAGTTTCTATTAGATTTTTCAGATCATTAGGGATTTTCTCCACCTGTACCATGTCTGAACTTCTGAAATTCTTCATGGATCACAGTTTGTTTATTTGTTTTAACTTTTATTTTTATTCATACATTGTAAGCATACATCTTTGTTAGGTACAAATTGATAACGATACATGTGCTCACAATTCTCATTTGACCCCTTCCCCAAATTCCCACCCCGCTCCCTCGCCCTCCCTCCCTCTCAAGTTCAGTTTAGTGAGTGACCTTGATATACATTAGTGCCCCCCCCGTCCAACCCCTTCGGTTAAATCAACTTCTTTGCTTTCGAGGGTCTCTCCTTTTTCATCTGGAGACCCTCTTATGCCCCATCTTCTCCCGAGCATCCGCAGATTAGGGAGAACATATGCTTCTTTATTCTTTGTGACTGGCTAATCTCACTTAACATAATGTTTTCATGGATCACAGTTTTATGTTACTGTATTTTCATACTCTGAAACAGACCTAGCAAGCCCAGAGATGGCTGCTAGGAATTTTGAATGAATGCAAAATTGATAAGGCCCCATTATTGGTACAGCATTCTACTGTCCACACAGTTTTGCTTAAGCTAGGTGATCTGCCTCTGCAGTCTTGTAAAGGCTCTTTCAGTTTTTGGAGCAGCGATTGCTACTCTTCTCTGGCTTGTCTCTGGGGGTGGCTGCTGCCTGCTCCTCCTCTGTCCACCACCCCAGGGTGTTGCTGTATCTACCCTGTACTCCAATTCTATTAGCCCAATCATGTTGTCAACACCTCGTCTCTACTTTTCCTGAATCCAGTCTGTCTATCTGCCACAGTATACTGTTTTGAGCCTGCAGTTGCACCTGTGCCCAGTGCCCACCTGCCTTCTGTCCACCAGCATGTCCTTTGGGTTCTGTGGGTTTCCCACTCCAGTGTGTAGTTTCCCTCTCATCACTAACATTCTACTCTATTCCTCTCTCTCTCTCTCTCTCTCTCTCTCTCTCTCTCTCTCTCTCTCTCTCTCTCTCTCTCTGTCTCTCTCTCTCTCTGTCTCTCTCTCTTCTCTCTGTCTCTCTCTCTGTCTCTCTCTCTCTGTCTCTCTCTCTCTCTCTCTGTCTCTCTCTCTCTCTCTCTGTGTTTTCTTTTTGGGACTGGGGATTAAACTCATCAAGAAGCTGTTTTTATGGTAGTTTTGATTCAACTGCATTTGCAAGGAGAGCGCTTTGCTGCTGAACTACATCCCAGCCCTATTTTTTTTTTTTAATTTTGAAACAGAGTCTTGCTAAATTGCTGAGGCTGACCTTGAGCCTGTGAAACTCCTCTCTCAGCCTCCCAAATACTGGTTACAAGCCTGCGCCAGGGTACCGGGCTTGTTCTTGATTTTGATAACACTCGATTTATCTATCATTAATTAATTTTGGTCCCACATATAAATAATAATTGCTAATTCAAGATTAGGAACATTTAATCCAGTGTGTCTTATAAGAGTTTTATAGTTTTAGCTCTTATATTTAGATCTTTGATTTGATTTTTTTTGCTACTGGAAATTGAACCCTTAGTGCTCTAGCACTTAGCTACATTCCCAGCCATTCAGTCATTTTTCTTTTTATTTTTCCTGATTGAATTATTTTTTCTTTTTCTTTCTTTCTTTTCTTTTTTTTTTTTTTGCTGTACTAGGGATTGAACTCAGGGGCATTCTACCTCTGAGCTACACACCCCCAGCCCTATTTTGTATTCTTTATTTTGAAACAGAGTATCACTAAGTTGCGGAGTGCCTCACTAAGTAGCTGAGGCTGGCCGCGAACCTGTATCCTCCGATCGCAGCCTCCCAAATGCTGGTGCGCCACCACGCCCGGCCCTGGTTGAAATTTTTATTGGTTACAAATTATTATCATTATCATGAAGGGCTTTTTACTATACAATAATGAGGAAGTGGAGAGGGAGTCAGTCGATGCTCTGGTCCTCTTTCAGCCTTATCGTCACTGATGCTGAGTCCTAGAGAAGCAACAGTCATTACACAAAAGTTTAATACCTTTTAAATATGTGAAACCACAGTTTCTCAGTTAGATGAAATTTGACTCAACTTGTTTCATCTAAATTTGGTCCCTGAAAACTGTTGGAAAAAAAATTTCATCCTAATATTTAAGAAAGTAAACTACAGTGACCTACATATTTTTAATATTTACTTTGATCTAAGTAAATAACATGAGATGTTATCTTTGAAAAACTTCACTTAATATAGCTTTAAAAGTGAGAATGAAGGACAACCACTCCAGTATATCTGTTAACATAAAACAAGGTCCAGTTTTATATTATAAACAACATATCATTCATTGAGCAGTTTAAGCCAGTGACTTTAAAGTAACAGATTTATACATTTTATAAAATAAAATTTTATCTTTACCTCCCCCATTTAACAAAATCATACCTAGGTCAAGCATATAGGGAACATTTTCTCCAGGGTTTTATTCCCAGATTGTCTAACTCAAAGAAGCCATTTCTATATAATAGTGGCAGTTCTAATATACTAATAATGGTCATTGTATTGCCTTCATTAGTCACTATGTATTATATATATTACATAAATATCATATTTGAACATTATTTACATGCTATCTTACCTAGAACTTCATATATACATCACAATTTCCTAAGAGCTGGATAGGATTTATTCTAATTTTAAAAGCTAGAAACTAAAGATTTTAGCAATTCAATAGCTTGGCAGTGGTAATAGTATATTATTGAGTGAGATTTTAAGTGAGGCCAGCTTTAATTTTTTAACTATCTTTTTATTGGTGCATTGTAATCATACATCTTTGTTAGGTACAAGCTGGTAAAGGCATACATGCACATATCTCTCATTTAACCCTTCCCCAATTCCTGCCCCACTTCTTCCCTCTCCCTCTTTCTCAAGTTCAGTTTAGTGATTGACTTTGTTTGTGAAAGTACATCATGTGCATTAGGGTGTCTCCCTACCTCATCACCTTCAGTTAAGTCACCTTCTTTGCTCATCTAAGGTTTCTCCTTCTTTATCTGGAGTCCCTCTTATGTCCCATCTTCTCCCTAGCATCCGCATATTAAGGAGAACATATGCTTCTTAACTCTTTGTGACTGGCTAATCTCGCGTAGCATAATGTTTTCCAGTTGCATCCATTTCCCTGCAAATAACATGATTTTGTTCTTCTTTATGGCTGAGTAAAATTCCATTGTGTACATATCCCACAGTTTTGTAATCCATACATCTGTCGATGGACATCTTGGCTGCTTCCATAGTTTGGCAATTGTGAATTGAGCTGCTATAAACATAGATACATATGCATTGCATCGGTCTGAAGTTGGTCGTCTTAGGCATTCCGGTCACTGTCAATCGTGTGGGTATATGCCACTTGATTATAGTGTGGAGTTCTGTATTTACTTACTCCACATCTGATTGCTGGGTATGCAGGAAGTCATTAGATGTTTTAGTGCTAGTAGACCCCGTTCCAGGAGGCTGGCTCAATGGCAGCCACCACTCCACAGCGGGGGCTGCTGCTAGGTACACAGGCTCCTTCACTCTCCCTGGTCTGGTTTCTGGGTTTTGTTCAGCTGCACTTCATTTTTTTTTACTTTGTTCACTTTTTTTGCTGCATTCTTCTTCCATCAAGAAGCTGTTTTAATGGCAGTTTTGATTCAAACTTTATAGTGCCTCAGAAGAGGTGTTTTTCTCAGTTGCCATCTTGGGCTCTCCTCTCCCAGCCATTTTTCTTAATTTTTATTTTGAGACAGCATCTTGCTAAGTTGCGCAAATTGTCCTTGAACTTTCAATCCTCCTGCTTTAGCCTCTTGAGTCCCTGGGATTACAGGCATGCACCACCTGTACCTGGCTCCATCCCTTTTGAATTAATTTTTGTACGTGATTTAATATAAAGGTCCAACTTCAGTTTTGTGCAGGTGATCAAGAATAGCCCAGCACCATTTGTTGAAAAGACTATTCTTTTCTTTTTGAATAGTCTTGGCATTTCTTTTAAAAATCAACTGAATGTTAGGGATGAATTCTGAACATCCATTTTGATTCTTTTGATCTATATGTCTCTCCTTATATAAGTACCACACTCTTGATTACTGTAACTTTATTTTAGGTATTGAAATTGCTAAGTGTGAATTCTCTACCTTTGTTTTTTTTTTTTTTTTTTTTTTTGTCAGGATGATTTTAGATATTCTGTGTTACTTGAATCATCACATGAATTCCTGATTCAGTTTATGGGTTTCTGCTAAAATAAAAAGTGGCTGCAGTTTTGATAGGGGCAACACTGAATCTGTAGATAACCTAGGGAAACATTGCCATGTATTTTTTATGTGTAGTACTTGGGACTGAACCCAGGAGCATTCTACACTTCCAGCCTTTTTAATTTTTATTTTAAATTTTAAAACAGGGTCTCAAAAAGTTACTGCATCCTGGCCTGGATCCTGTGACCCTGGTATCTCAGCCTCCCAAGTACTGGAATTACACCCATGTGCCACCATGCCTGACTCCTCAATGAGTATTTCTAATCTTTTCCTTGTAACTCATACCTCACAAGTTCTCCTTCCCACATAGCTCTATCTGTGTTTCTAAGAAGACAAGAGCAATACAACATGAGGTTTCCAGCCATCATTTCTCTATTTGTCCCCACCATCCACAGCCTTCCCCAATATCTTTAGGATGTCAGTGGAGCTATCCTGAATAGAGTAATGAGTTTCCTTCAGTTCACTGCCAAACTCCTAGACTGAGTGGTTGGCAACTGCTCCATTCTGGAACAGGAGTTCTGCATGGCCTGGAGGAAGGTTGGTGAAAAGTCTCACGTGGCGAAAAAATGTAGTCTCTACTTTCACCTTGGTGGTGCACACCTATAATCCCAGTACTTGGAAAGGCTGAGACAGGAGGATTATCGGTTCAAGGCCAGCCTCAGCAACTCACCTTTATTCTTCCTTGAAATCATGCCCTTTGGCTTCATTCTCCAATAGTAAGCAACATTTTCCTTCAAAGATATCCAGTGATATCTAATATCTTTTCTTTTAATTCAATCCTCCTCTTGGACTTCCTCTTTTTGTGCCTTCTGGGAGAACTCATTCTGAGTTTCCTCTATCCTCTTTCCTATCTTCTTTTCTTACCTTTGTCCCATAAAAATCATCATTTCCCAAAGTTATTTTCTATGATTCTACATTTTCCCCTTTTTTCACTCACTTCCTCCATGAACAAATTCTTTCCCACCAACTCAAACATCCCCTTGATGTGGAACACCTGCCATTCTCCCTCATCACACCTGCTCTCTTTTCTGCTCAAGCTTGTTTGTACAGCTATGTGATGGACATTTCCATCAAAATGCTCAATTGCCACTCCAAATACACATGTTGAAAACATAACATGCCTCTTCAAAATTGCTCCCTTCTCATTTCTAGCAGTATCACCACTACACTGTCAGTTATATAGACACAAAAGTATTTTTTCCTTTGTCCTTCCTAAGTGCTCCACTGCTGAGCCCTGGTCATTCCAATTCTTCCATTGAAATCATGGTCACCTCCATATGTCCTTTTCATCCAGTTACCAACCTCACTATTTTAATACAGATCCTTGTTATGATATACCAGAATTTGTCAAGTAGTCTCCTAATTATTTTCTTTTCTATAATTCTTCCCTTGCCTTTTCCTTACTGCAGAAAGCCACTAGATTTTTGTTTGTTCTCCATTGATCAGGCCACTTTCCTACTCACAAAGCATCAAGGACTATCTACTGGACAAAGGACAAACTCATTCTGATGCAATTTTCACTTTTATGTTCTGGCTCCAACCAACAGCAATTTTCACACCTCTATTAGAGCCCTGATTCCATCGTTGTGTAATTATCCAGTAATGTGTTTGTCACCCACACTGAACTATGAGTTCCTAACCATCAGGAACTGTGTTGTGCTCATCCTTGTAGTTCCATATTTAGCTCATGTTAGGTAATCAATGCACATAAGTTAACTCCAATAAAATCATTGTGACTTAGGATCACAAAAATCACATGGAGAGTGTGGTGGTAAGTGCCATGCTCAGTGTGGTCCTTGTCCTTTGTATAAAAGGTCCTTTCTTTTTCATTTTTCTACCCCTCTTTCTTAAATGAAATGAAACTTTCAGATATCAGTATTCCAGTTGGCTTTTGTGGATTTTATTACCCTGTGTCATAGTCAGCATTCTCACTGCTGGACCCAATAAGTCTGACTATACACAATTTAGAGGAAGGAAGATTTATTTGCTCACAGGTTTTTGGAGATTCTGGGTTCAGTACATGTGAGGCCGGAAGCAGGGAGAGAGCAAGGGGATTAGAGACAATATATAATCCCAATGCCACACTCCCAGGGACTCACCCTCTCCAGCCACACCTCACTAGGTTACCACCCATATAGATTTACCTACTATTGAGATTATAAACCTCATGACTTAACTAAATCAACCCTGAGCTCTTTAGGGGGCATTCTATATCTGACCATAACACTCTTGCCCCTCTAATTGCTCCCAAGTGTTCTCTCATGAAAGGAGACTGCCAGAGAGTGGTGAGAGAATCTGACCAGCAGTCTGTAGGCGCACACTGATTGCCCAACTTCATCAGTGGTTCACGAGAAGCTCTCCCTTTCATCAAACATTAAACAGCATAGTTTTCTGCAAGTTTCAAACTACTGATGACACTGTAGCTTGGGTGTTGCTATAGATGGTGGAACTTTTGGCTGATTTTTATGGTTTCAGACAAGATGAGATAAGTTTGTGCATTTGGTAACAAATATAAAGAAGACAGTTTTAAGAAGAGAATTAAAAATCTAATATTGGGAATATTCAACTTTTTTACAACTAAAAGGTAATATTGATAGCGAATAGGGTAGATCTTCATTTTACCACAAATTTGTCCAGAAATGACAATAAAGAGATGATGACAGTAATATTTTCTCCTGTATAATAGGACAAGAGCTGTAAGTATAACTAGAATTGGGCCCTGATGGAGGAAAATCTGATATAATAAAATCTGTTTTTTTTATGAGCTTGAAAAATTCTAGTGGATTATTTTTATAGTAAAGAAGTACATTTCCAGCCACATCATCTTTACTGTGTGAGCAGCGCCAGGTCTCCTAGCCTTGTGGCATTTAGAGGCCTCCTGCAAAGAATCCAGAGAGAACTGATGTGGGCTAAGCAGCTGAAGATCTCCACATCCTAAGGAGGGGACATCTTGCTACAAATTCAACAGAGATCTAAATGATCGGATGCACGTCTGGACCCTACAGCAGCAGAAGCAGCAGAAGCTCAGCTCACCTCTCCCTTGAGACCCAGAGCAGCACTCAACCATAAATTAACAGTGCAGCCTAGTCTCATGGCAAATGATAGGTACTCAAGATTTGAGACTACGTGGCCCACCCCTATAGTGGCTGTGTTGGAGCAGAGATGCGGGAGAAACCCAGAGCTTGCAGGGCACAGAGTCATTACTGGGACTTCCGAAGAATTCTCCGAGAATACACTAGACACCTGCCACCAGTGTAGAGAGAGACACATGTGCAGGGCCTGTGGAAAGTATGGAGCACAGGGCTTACACTGGGTCCAGTCCCAGTGATGCCTGCTGCCTTCATAGACAGGGACCTGCCCTGTAGAGAGCTCAAAGACTCAAGCATGCATGGGAGAGGTAGCTGCAACACTTGCTGCCTGCACTGAGATATCAGATCAGGGTCCTAACCACTGGAACATGTGCAAAAACCTACTATAGTGAGCAAACATTAAATGGCTGAAAATATACATGCAGACCCAGGAGGACTGCAGAAGCCAAGTCTGCTCTGTACTTGTATACTTGTAGGGTTGTTGTGTTTCTGTTTTTGTTCTTGTTGCTGTTATTATAGTTGTTGTTGCTGTTGTTATTTAACTTTGATTTTTTGTTTGGTTTGTTTCATTTGTTGTTCATTTTGTTATCTTTGTTTGCCCCTTCCCCATCACTTGTACTAGCTACCTCCACTCTTTCTTATCTATTCTCTTTTCTTGAACCTTTTTTATTATTTTTTCTTTATTCTCTTTCCTCTTATACTAAATCCATTTCATATCACAATAACTCAATATCTAGCATTGACAGCTAGAATCCCCCTACACATTCACAAATTAGACTACAAGCTTCAGCTCATCAGAAGAGATAGCAGGGCATTTTTTACTGGTAAAAGGAATAATTCAGCAAGAAGAAATAACAATAGTCAACATTTATGCCCCAAACATAGGTGCAACCATTTTCATAAAACAAATTCTTCACGATATTAAGTCAAACATAAATCCCAATACAATAATATTATGAGGCATTAACTCTCCTCTAATATTCCTAGACCTATCTTCTAAACAAAAGGTCAGTAAAGATACTTCAGACCTAATGAACACCATAAGCCAAATTGACTTATTAGAAACATACAGAATATTCCACCCAACCACAACTGAATTCACTTTTTTCTCAGTTGCTCATGGAACTTTCTCCAAACTAGACCACATATTGAGCCACAAAGCAAGCACTAGCAAATTCAAAAAATGTCACATAATCCCCAGCATCTTTCAGAGTACAATGGAATGAAACTAGAAATCAACTATAAGAAAATGCAGACTATAAACATAAACACATGGAGACTGAACACCACACTGCTGAACGAGGAATGGGTCATAGAAGTAAGAAGAGAAATTAAGAAATTCCTAGAAACAAATGAAAATAGAGACAAAACATATCAAAACCTCTGGGACAACTTGAAGGTAGTACTAAGAGGAAAATTTATAGCACTGAGTGCCCACATAAGAACAGAAAATCACCAAATAAACAACCTAATGACATATTTCAAAGTCCTTGAAAAACAGAAACAGTCTAACCCCAAAGCCAATAAAAGACAGGAAATTATTAAAACCAGAGCATAAAAGAATGAAGTCGAGAATAAAACAATACAGAAAATCAACAAAACCAAAATCTGGTTTCTTGAAAAAATAAACAAGATAGATAAACCACTAGTCAACCTAACCAAAAGAAAGAGAGAATCAACTCAAATTACCAAAATGAGAGATGAAAAGGGTGATTTCACCACTGACATTGTGGAAACCCAGAGGAACATCAGAAACTACTTTGAAAAACTACACACACAAAAAAAAGTAAAGAGGAAATTGATGAATTTCTTGACACATACAAAGTTCCTCAACTGACTCAAGAAGATATACAAAACTTAAACCAACAAATAGCAATCAAAGAGATTGAGGCAGCAAAAAAGAGTTTACCATCAAACAAAAGCCCAAGCCCAGATGGTTTTCCAAGTGAATTTTATAAAACTATTATAGAAGAGATAATCCCAATACTCCTCAATCTAGTCCATGAAATATAAAGAAATGGGACTCTTCCAAATACATTCTATGAAGCCAACATCACATTAATACCAAAGCCAAATAAAGACAGCTCAAGAAAAGAAAACTACAAACCTATATCGTTGATGAATTTAGATGCAAAACTGCTAAACAAAATACTATCAATGCACATTCAAAACCACATCAAGAAAATTATACACCATGACCAAGTTGGGTTCATCCCAGGGAAGAAGGCTGGTTTAACATACAATAAACAATCCATCGATTTCACCACATAAATAGAACCAAAGACACAAATCACATGATCATTTCAATAGATGCTGAAAAATCATTCGACACAATCCAACATACATTCATGCTAAAAGCACTGCAGTGAATCAGAATAGAAGGAACATACCTCAATATCATAAAGACAATATACAATAGGCCCACAGCCAACATCATATTAAATGGGGGAAAACTGCAAGAGTTCCCACTAAAAACAAGAATAAGACAAGGGTGTCCATTATCACAACTTCTGTTCAACATAGTACTTGAGACTCTAGGCAGAGCAATAAGGCAAGAGAAGGAAATTAAAGGAGTACAAATAGGAAGGGAAGAACTAAATCTGTCCATTTTTGCTGATGACATGATACTAAGAAGACACAACAAACTCAACCAAAGGGCTTATAGAATTGATCAACAAATTCAGCAAAGTGTCTGGATATAAAATCAATCTTAAAAATCAGAAACTTTCCCATATGCCAAACATAAATCTGCTGAAAAAGAAATCCAGAAAGTATTTTCATTCATGATATCACCTCATAAAATAAAATACCTAGGAATAAACCTAACCAAGAAGGTGAAAACATGTACAAGGAAAATTATAAAACATTAAAGAAAGAAATAAAAGAAGACCTTAGAAGATGGAAAGATCTTCCATGCTCTTCAGTAGGCAGAATAAATATCATGAAAATGGCCATTCTTCCAAAAGTGATCTACAGATTCTATGAAATAACCATTAATTTACCAAGATCATTCCTTACAGATATAGAAAAATCAGTCATTAAATTCATTTGGAACAATAAAAAGCCCAGAATAGCCAAGGTAGTTCTTAGCAACAAGAACTATGCAGGAGGCATGACAATACCTGACTATACTACAAAGTCACAGTAATAAACACAGCATGGTATTGGCACAAAAACAGACACATAGACCAATGGAGTAGAATAGAAGACTCAGAAACAAATTGATTTTTGATAAATGGGCCAAAAATATACTGGAAAAAAGATAGCCTCTTCAAATAATGGTGTTGGCAAAGCTGTTTAACCATATGCAGAAAAATTGAAATAAACCCAACTTTTTCACCCTGGACAAGAGTCAATTCAAAAGAGATCAAAGACATGGAAGTAAGGTCAGAGACTTTGTAGCTATTTGAATAGGGCATAGGTCTAACACTTCAACACACAGGCACAGGTAAAAACATTCTCAACAAACCCCAAGGGCACAAGCAATTCAAAGGAAGATCAATACATGGGATTGCATTAAACTGAAGAACTTCTGTGGAGCAAAGGAAACTCTCAAGAACCTCAACAGAGAGCTCACAGAGTGGGAGAAAAATTTTGCCAACTACTCATCCGATAGAGGACTAATATCTAGAATATACAGAGAACTCAAGAAATTCACAGCTAAGAAAATAAATAACCCAATCAAAAAAATGGGAAAGTGAACTAAATAGACTCTTCACAAAAGAAGAAATACAAATGGCCAATAAATGTATGAGGAAATGTTCAACATCATCAGCAATCAGAGAGATGCAAATCAAAACTACCTTGATATTTACATAACCCCAATTAGAATGACATCATAAAATACACAAACAACAACAAATGCTGGTGAGGGTGTAGAGAAGTGGGAACCCTAATACATTGTTGGTAGGATGGCAGATTAGTGCAACCACTTTGGAAAACAGTATGGAGGATCCTCAGATGAATGGGAATGAACCTACCATATGATCCAGCAATACCACTTCTGGGTATCTACCCAAAAGAATGGAAACAGAACTACCGGATTAATGCATTTTTATCTATGTTTATAGCTGCACATTTCACAATTGCCCAACTATGGAACATACCAAGATGTCCATCAACAGATGAATGGATTACAAAACTGTGGGATATGTACACAATGGATTTTTACTCAGCCACAAAGAAGAACAAAATCATGTCATTTGCAGGGAAATGGATGCAATTGGAAAACATTATGCTAAGTGAAATTAGTCAGGCACAAAAAGTAAAATATCACATGCTTTCTGTAAATTGCAGAATCTAGGGAGAAAGTGGGTCATAGGAGCAAAGAAGGTGATGGGAGGAAGGGGATGGGGAAACACCCTATGCACAGGATGCACGTTCACAAACATATCAAAGTCAATCACTAAACCAAACATGAGAAGGGGGAAGGGGAGAGGGAATAGGGTGGAAATCAGGGAAGGATTAAATGAGACCTGTGTGAATGTATAACTCTACCAGTTTGTACCTCACAACAATGTATGAGTAAAATGCACCATTACAAAAAGAACATTTCAGTTGTAGTAGAGGGTTGCTTATCTCACGCTTCTTTATCTTTTTTGCTATCTTTATTTTCTTGGTGGTAATGGGGATTAAAGCCAGCTACTCCATCTCTTTTTTTACTTTTCATTTTGAAACAGGGTCTTCCCAAGTTATGGTGCACTGGCCTCGAACCTTCAATACTCCTGTCTCAGACTCCCAAGTACTGGGATCATAGGCATGAGCCACCATGCTTGGCTGCTGCCACGAACACACAACGGAGAAAGCACTGTCTCTTCAATAAGTGGTTCTGAGAAAATTGAATAACCACATGCAGATGAGTGAACACATCTTACATCATATGCAAAAATTAAATCAAAATAAATTAATAGCTTAAATGTAAGACCTGAAACTATATAACTACTAGAACAAAACATAGGGGAAAGCTCCATGACATTGGTCTGTGTAAGGATTTTTAGATATGATACAAAAAGTACAGACAACAGGCAGCAAAAAAAAAAATAAAATTTTAGTTTAAAAATATCTTTTTAGTCATATCTAATTAAAAAGTTTCTTGCAGCTAAGGAAATAATCAGCAGAGTTAAAAGATAACATATGGAATGGAAGAATATATTTTAAAACTACATCTGATAAGGGGTCAATATCCAAACAACTCAGTAGTAAGAAAGCAAATAATCCAGTTTAAAAATGGGTAAAGAACCTGAATAGACATTTCTCAAAAGAAGACATACAAATGGTCAACAAGTATATGAAAAAATGCTCAACATCACTAATCATCAGAGAAATTCAAATTAAAATCACAATGAGATGTCACCTCACATCTGTTAGAACAACTGCTATAAAATTATGAAAGATTTGTATTGGCAAATATATGGAAAAAGAGGAACCAACTCCTGCACAGTATTTTGTAGAAATACACATCAGAATAACCATCTTGGAAAGCAGTATGGCGATCCCTCAAAAAATTAAAAATATTACTAGCATATAATCTGGCAGCCAAACTACTGAGTATAAATATAAAATATAGGAAATTGGTACTCTGAAGAGACATCTGCATTTCAGTGCTATTCACAATAGCCAAGAGCCACAATAACCTAAATGTCCATCAATGAACAAATGGGTAAAGAGAATGTGGTATATAAATACAATACAATACTGTTCAAGCTTTTTTTTTTTTTTTTTTTTTTTTTTGCGGTACTGGGGATTGAACTCAGGGGTGTTCTACCTCCGAGCTATACCCCCAGCCCTATTTTTTATTCTTTATTTTGAAACCGAGTCTCACTAAGTTGCGGAGGACCTCACTAAGTAGCTGAGGCTGGCCGCGAACCCGGATCCTCCGGTCTCAGCCTCCCGAATGCTGGGAT
>PVLC010017867.1:0-33028 GCA_004027655.1 Graphiurus murinus
GCTGTGATTGATAAGAGATACAAATGGGAAGGATTCTTATCCTTTAGATGGCTGGGAAACCACTTTCCATAAGATAGGTTCTTTGTCTTTAGGGAAAGGCAGTATGGGTTAGTGTAAGGGAACTGAGCTAGAAGTCAACACTTTTGAGGTTTTCTATGAGTTCTGTTGCAGTTTGCTTGTGCAGCGGTGGCAATATTAGATTGCCCTAGTGTTCAAAAGAACACAGGTTTGGAGATACATGGGCACAAATTACATTTCTGCCTTTATCATTTACCTGCTATGCTAACTTTAGGCCTGCTCTGGGATCTTTGGGATCGTGTCATATGATCCAATCATCAGTTGTATGTTCAGTATCCTTATTTAGGTGCGGACACTGTTTTTTTGAAGATGTTTGGTGTTTATCAAGTACTCATATCTTCTATAAACTTTATAGCATTATCAAGCAGCTCTGTGGTTAGAAATTTCTTTCTGTTGGACAGAAATTTTTTATCTTTTATTCATTGGTCACAATTCCTTCCTCTGGGGATCATGCAGAAAAAGTCTACTTCTTCAGCCTTGAGTCCACAACTTGAACATTAAAATACATCTGTGATGAGTCTTAAGACTTTTCTTTTCTGACAAAATATGCCCAGGTTCTTGAACTCCTCTCTGTCTTGTGGCCCCTCACCTACCAGTATAGTGACTTCTGGAAAACTTACATGATGTCAATATCTTTCTGGAAGTGTCATGCCCCGAAGAAGAGGTGGTTTCCAGTTAGAGGCCAGCACCCTGTGCTACAGTCTTGGACTCAGCATTCTCATTCATATGATCCTGAGTTCCTATTAGCTTTCTTGGCAGCCTGATACCATCTTTGGCTCATGCTTTCTTTAGAGTCACCTTCTGTACCAAAGCTTGTGAATTACAGGATGTCAGGGCTGGAAGGAACCTCACAAATCCTTTAGACAAATGGTGAATTGAGACACAGATACCTTATCCAGTGGACAAAGAATATCATTCTTGCATTCTTCTTTTTATCGATCCATATGTCCAGCAAATATGTCACAAGCAGCCATTGTATATATGCCTCTGCTGAATGCTGAACATATAGTGGCAAATAGAACAGAAATGCTTCCTGCCCCCTTGGAGATGATAATACTAGTAGGAAACAGACTTCAACCAAGTGATCTCAATGAAACATACCATTACCCCTGTGATGAGGACGATGGCAGAAAAGATCAATGTGCTATGAAGAAATGTAATGATGAACTTGATTAAGCCCAGAGATAAGCATTGTGCAAGAATATTTTTACTGCATGATGCCATTTTTGTCATTTAATTCACTATAGGTAGCAAAATAAAGATGGTTCCAATTATTTGACATTCCTATCTGTGAGATGTCTCTTTTCTCTCTCCTGAAATCAAGGGATGATATGTCAATTCTAAGCCTAGCTTTGAAGGTGAAGATTCCCCCTTGGTCTCTTGAGTTCCAAAATACCATGCAAGAAGTCTGATTATGCTGATGGAGAGACTGTACAGAGATGCATTGTAATTTTATGGAAAGAGAAGCAGGGATTGTTTGAACAAAGCCTTCTAGATGTCCCCACCAAGGCACTCCCCAGATCAGACCAGCCATCAGCTGAGCACCATCAGGTGGCCCAGGTGGTACCACATGAAATAGAAGAATTACCCAGCTGAACTTTCCTTGAATTTCTGACCCACAATATCATGAGATATAATAGAGGAGTTGTTAAAACTTGGGGGTAGTTTTCTGGGGAAAAACATATTACCAGAACAGTGTATTTCCCCTGTTCTCCTTCCCCTTTGGGAAGTTTTGTTATTTCAGCACCCAAGAGTTCACATGGATTCATTTACTAAATATGCATTTTACATCTTTTAGAGGCACTGGGGATATATATATATATATATATATATATATATATATATATATATGTATATATGTTTCATATATATATATGAAAAAAATGTATATCACTCATTATTAAAAACACAAGTTTTAAAGATGGATTTTGATCCAGATCCCAGCTCTGTCACTTATCAGCTGAGTCACCTTCAGAATGTTCCTTGACTTCTGAGCCTCATGTTCATCATCTTTAATGTAGAGGTAAAATATCTATTATCCTATGTTTGTTGTGGGGCATAAAAGTTAAAGTATATGTGGAAAGCTTACTGTAGTTTTCTGGTATATAGTGAATACCCAATAGTGTGGCTATTTATTAAATAATTATTTCCATGAAACTGTAATGTTAATCCTTAAGGACTTTATTGAATAGTGAGAGAGGTAGAAAGCATCTGTGGGTATAATAGACACTGTGGTGGAGGAAACTGAGATGCTATGGGGGTGTAGAAGAAGGGCATCCACTCCAGTCGTGGGGAAAGGGACAAAGGAAAACTGTCCAGAGAAAATAGCGTTGAGACCTGGATCTGAAGGACTAGAGGCAGTCGATCAAGCTAAAGTGAAGGACTGGGAGAGGAGGTAGTTTTGTGCCCAGTGCCAGAGGACAAGAGCCATTGATAGACCTAGTGCATGACAGGCCACTTTTCACCACTGTGAAGTGGTGGCCTCTTGTCCCACGTGTCCTTGAACTCTACCCATTAGCTCTCCTCGGACCCTGACTCTAGTGCAGTGTGTTGATTGTTTCCTTCCAATCTCCACTTCAGAGATGGAAAAATATTATGAGTTATCTTCTAAATCATTCCTGGAAATTTTGAGCAGGGCAAGCCTGGGCCTCTATGTCCTGAGCTCTACAGTTAAAATTCATCCCTGGCCCGGGCACAAAAGCCAAACCTCCATAAAGATGAGGTAATCAGAATATTAAAAATCATGTGTGGATATGGAGCACTATAAAGGAGAGAGAACAGAAAAGGTAGCAACCCCAAGCACCTAACGTAATAAAATATTTGAGTTATAGATAGTATGTATGATTTAATTTATAAATATAAAATACAATAGATTATATGACATGTAACATATTATAAAATTTATATCTTATTTTACATATATACATATGTATATATCACATATAAACATTTATATGTTCAAAGAGTTAAAGATAGCAGTTATTGAAAATGTACAAGATAAAAACAGTCTTCCAAAGAGAACTTAGTCTGAAAATTAAATTTATATCCTGAAATTTATACTCAGTAGACTTTTTTTTTTTACAGTACTGGGGTTGAACTCAGGGCATTCTACCTCCGAGCTACACCCTCAGCCCTATTATTTATTCTTTATTTTGAAACAGGGTCTCACTAAGTTGTGGAGGCCTCACTAAGTAGCTGAAGCTGGCCGCGAACCCGGATCCTCCAGTCTCAGACTCCCAAATGCTGGGATTACAAGCGTGCGCCACCACGCCCGGCTCAGTGGACTTTTAAAAATACTTTTACTGGCGCATTTTAATTGTACACACACACACCCACACTGCAGTTTTATGTAGCCATTTAGACACAACTGAAGAAAGAATTGCTAAAACAGAGAGTAATTTTAGCAATTGGGGAGAAATGTAGCAGAGCCATTTGAAGAATTAAAACACAGGAAACAGTTGCAGGAGGAGCCCGCATGTATCCTCTCCTTACCGGGCTCATCTCTGAAATTGAATGACTTCTGAGGCCCTGGCAAAATTCTTTACCCTGAAACTCTTTCCCCAGCTATTCGCCTCTGCTCTTTTCTCCTCCACCTGCCTTAACTGCCCTCCTAATCCACTGTGATCTTACTGCGGGAAAGCAGCAGGCCCACCGAAGCTCAGGCAGTGAGCCCAACTCTGGGGAAGACACAGGAGATTCCAAGAAACACTCGAATACCTCATGTTCTGGGAAAGCATGCCAGCACGTATATGGAATATTCTGCACTACATGGAGCTATAAATCTTCTACTTTAAAATGTTCTTGGTTCTGTTCTTATACTTAAATATATATATATAGTTAGCAGTTATCCAAGTTAATGATGTAAGTCAATAGTTCCTTCTCTTTCAACCTGCCAGGATCTGCAGACAAACTTCCACCAGTGAATCGGATGTTTGGTCATCCCTCAGTTGGTTATTTTTGGAGTTGTTATAATCTAAATCATTTTTTGCAGGAATTTATGGGCACTTAAACCTAGGTACTGTCTGTAACTGTGCTTTATGAGTAAAATAAATGGTTGTAGGTCTTTCTCCTTCTTTCCCTGTCTGTTCACATCACAGATAACCATATTTCATAGCAAGAGATGTGCAGCACATATTAAACTTTCTCTGCCTGATGCCGTCGGCAGGGAATGTATGTACGAGGGATGGTGCTGGCATGGTACAGGGATTCATGGCAGGAAAAAGAATCTTATCTCCTGTGAGAACAAGTAATATTAAGTTGAAAAAGAAAAGACCATGTTAACTGGCTTTTTATGGGCATTGTCAATGGTTTTTTTTTTTTACAATTACCAATGAAGGTAGAAATCATTTCAAAGAGATCAAAATAAACTATGGTGTTTGAGGATATGGTATAGGCTGAATTTTGCCCTCATCTCCAGACAAATTTATATGCTGAAATCTCCCCCTCTCTCCTACTCCATGTTTGTCAGAATGTGACTGTAATTGAAGATGTAGTTTTTAAAAGAAGTAATGAAAGTAGAATGAAGTCAGATGGATGGGCCCTGATCCTGTATGACTGGTGTTCTTATAAGAAGAAATAAGGGTTCAACAGCAACATGCAGACAGGGGGACGACCATGTGACCAGGTAGGGACACAGAGGGAGGTGAAGGAGAGAATTCCCAGGAAACACAAAACCTACCCACACTGTCATCTTGGATTCCTAGCCTACAGATTTGTGATAAAATAAATTTCTCTTGTCTAGGCCACCCAGTTTGTGGTATTTTGCAATGGCAGCCCCAGCAGACTAAGACAGAGGCCAGAAGCATATTTCAGACAAGGGTTAGGGCTTGGGAGTGGTGTGGAGGGGTGGAGGGGTAGGGAAGTCCTTCTCATGACCACAGGGCAGTCTGGGGCATCAAGGCTATGGGCTTTAAATGCATGGACACAGTCCCAGCCCTGTCTCAACCATCAAGAGGCCACCTGGTGCAAAATTCTTGCTTAAACCTTACAATAGGGATATTTGGATCTTGGTTAGAAGTATCTGGAAATTCCCTGGGGTTTCTCAAGAGAAGGGATCTGTGTTCAGTCTGACAGGTCCTTTTCCCACTCATTCATTAAAAAAAAAAAAAAAAAAAAAAACTACTGAGTGCCTAGCATGTTCGGGAATCAAAATCAAAAGTCATTTAGTAAGCACCTACTGTGTGCCTGCACTGTACCATTAAAAATGCCATTTAATAGGTATTTTTAACCTACTTTGTGCATGTCTTTGGGAAAGGTGCAGAGTCAGCACTGTGTCCTGCTCATCATCTTTTTCCATTTTTTTCTGTGGAAACAGACAAATAAAAGTAATTCTATCATAAGACTGGGGTTATAATAGAGAGGCTGAAATACTGTATAGGAGGAAAGAGAAGGAAAGACAGAATTTTAACTGAGGTGGTTTTGGAAGGTCTTGAAGAAGATGTCAGTTTTCAGTGGAACTTTGAACAATCGAGCAAGATGGATGGAGAAGAAACCTGGGCTGTAGCTTCTGAACATGCACCTGTTTCTCCTCCCTCTGTGATAACACACGTCAGACACCAGCTCAGGAGGCCAGCCCTCTTGAACTTGATCTTTGGGGTCTTCGAATAAACATCCTCAGATTTTTGTCTTCTCTTCCTTGAAATCAAGAGTTTGCACTTAACCACTGGTTTCCAGACTTCTGGAATTCATAGACTAATAAAATTTAAGAAAATCAAGAATCGAGTGCAACATATTTCTCATTTGCTAACCAGACATTAAAATATCCACTTTCTCATTTTACTAGTCAGTGGATGACATCTAAGAGCCACCAGCAGGGCTCAGCAGCCACGTGGCTCTGAGCTTTTACCCTCTGGGAAGGGCAATGCAGACTATTTTGAAAATTCTAAAATTTAAATCATAGCTTGTAAATTGGTGGTCCATGGGTTGAATTTGACCCGTGGCTGTGTTTTGTTTGGATAGCAATGTGCTTTGAAAGAATTTCAATCAGATGCCAACATTGGAAAGTGGTGACATTCATATAAAAATCCAGATTTCTCATTGTTTTCTTAAAAAATTGAGTATCTGGCAACATTGCCTGCCAGAGATTGATGGGAACCACTCGTATTCGAATGCGAGCGCTCCAGTCTCCTCCCAGCACACTGTGTTCAATTAAGTTACATGCCTGGTCCTCAGGGGCATTTAGTTTGAGATCTCTGATTCAAATCCTTTGCAGTGGGACTTGGTATGTGCTCCATTTCCACCAATGGACTTTAGTTCCTTCATCAGTATGGATGAATGTTTTGAAGCTGTGAAGTGATGGACAAGTGCAAAAATGTCGTAGTTTATAGTTGATGGTTACTTTGAGTAACTCAGAGTCTATCTCACAAGTTTACTGAGAGAGGCATTTGGAGTATTGGAACATATAGCATAGTTCTGCTGGCAGGAAACATAGGATCTTACCTACAATGGAGTAAGATTGTGGGATGAGCAGAGATGAGATAACACTGCAAAAATGGTAGAAATTCAGTAGTGTTTGTCTCTATGAAGGTGACTAAGACAGTGAAGTTGGGGACTTCAAGAGAAAAGAGAGCCATCATTGGTAACCAAAGACATGGGTAAACTTTATTATGATTGACAGGGAGTTCTCATTTTGCAAAACTATTTTGGATCGCTGACATCAAATGATATTATGAGAAGAAGCTCCATTAACTAAAAGCTTACTCCCTACCATGCATGTGTTAGGGGCTTTATTCAAAGTTAGTCCAAAACATATTTACTGAAGTCAAATTGCATCTGAATCAAGAGGTATGTTGATAAACAACGTAGGTTTCTGCCCTCATAGGGTTGAGTGGGGGAAACAGGTTCCCTGCCTGACATATAATAGATATTTAATAAATATGTGTGGGTGTATGGCAGGAGGATATGCAGATACAAAGATGGAAACATTTGCCAGAATTTGCAAGCAAGGATTTGGAATTTAATTTTCCCAGCACGGTCCAGAGAGAACTTTGTATTAAGGAATTGTATACAAGAAAACAGTAATTTATTATTAGTGTATTAAGTGGCAGAAGGGGCAAGTTCATGGATCTACCAGGGTATAGAACAGAGGGATCTGCCTAGCTCGGAAGATCAGAGCAAAAACGAGAGTGAGAGTGAGAGAAGAGAGAGAGGAGAAAGAGAGGGAGAGAGGGAGAGAGGGAAGGAGAGAGAGGGAGAGAGAGAGAGAGAGAGAGAGAGAGAGAGAGAGAGAGAGAGAGAGAGAGAGAGGGACTGATTTCAAATAAAATCTTCAGGTGTATGGGAGTTAGTAAGGCAGCAGAGATGTGGCAGCTGTGTAGATTGGCAGAGTACATTTACACTTGTTATTTATTGAGGATCTTGAGAGCGCTATTCTCATTCAAGAGATCATAAGACTGAGGTTCAGAGAGACTGAGTTAAACTCTAAGTGGAGATAGCCCTACATCCGTTCTAATTCATATTACTCTTCTTTAGTTTGTCAGTCCTTTATTCTCCAGGATAAATAGTATTTCTCATTATTAGGAGACAGAATAGATGATTTTGCTATGAATGACACATTTTTCTTTTTTCTCTTCATCCATTTGAGCCCTACTTTTCCTTCTCATCCCAGCTTCAATCACATTTTTAAATGAGTGTTTGAATCATATGCATGTCCCCTCCCTCCCCTCTGGATTATTCATTTCAGAAAGAAAAGGGTCAGTTATGCTTTGGCTCAATGTTATGTTACTCATGACTAGACTCATGCCTAGTACATAATAGGTGTTCAGTAAATATTTGTGGGGGGAAGCTATAAAGATAGAAGACTTTGCCAGAATTTTCAAGGAAGGATTTGGACTTGAATTTTCCCCAGCACAGTTAGAGCGCACTGTGTATAATTTCCCACAAACAGAAGATCAATTTTTGCTGTGACAGCATAAGTCTATCCTGGTGGGGGAAAATAAAGTCACATGTTTGCCCCTGGCATAAAGTTGTAGATTTTTGGCAGATGCAATCCACCATTTTGGCTGTCAAACATTTGTATGCAAGTGTGTGTGTGTGTGTGTGTGTGTGTGTGTGTGTGTTTCTTTTCTGACAGTCTCCTTCTGTTTCTGTGGAAAAACGCCAAAGGGGTGGGGATGGGAAGGGAAGAATCAAAGAGAGAGACATTCAATTTTCATTAGAAGTAATCAATACAATCTCTATATTTGAGTCAAAAGAGTCTAGAAGCTACAGCAATAATAGTAGCACTGGAAATCGTGGTAATAGTAATAGCAATGACATCATTATCCTTGGATCTTGTCAACAACAATTAAAATCCCTGAGCATTCACTGGGTACCTGCTACATGCCAGGCCATGTACTAGGCATTTCTGTTTTACAAAATTCTCTCATTTAATTCTAGTGAATGACACACAAAATAAAACATGATATCTCCATTTTATAGATGAAGTAAGTGAGCTGAGAGAAACAAGATATAGTGTGATCAAGATTAATCAACTTGAAATGTGCAAAAGAGAATTTAAATTCAAGACACAATTAGACTTTTTATTTTTGATACTGGAGATTGAATCCAGGGACATTCTAACCTCTGATCTATACCACCAGCCCTTTACTTATCTTTTTTTTTTTTAATTCTGAAAGAGGGTCTTACTAGGTTGCTAAGAGTCTCACCACCTTTCTGAGGATGTCCTTGAACCTGTGATCCCCCTGTCTCATCCTCCCAAGTGTTGGGATTACAGATATGCCTGCATTATACTTTCTCCTTCAAAAGGTGAAACTGAGGAGAGCATGTTGGAGCATACTTGTAATCCCATTTCTTGGGAGGTTGAGACAGGAGAATCCCAGATTCAAAGACAGCCACAGCTACTTAGCAAGGTTCTCAACAACTTAGTGAGATCCTGTTTCAATAGGGCTGGGAGTGTATCTAAAAGGAAGACTGTCCCTGGGTTCAGTCCCCAGTACAAAAAAAAAAAAAAAAAAAAAAAAAAAGGAAACTGATAAATGGATCATTTCTAGACTGTTTCATTGTTTGGGATGAAGAATCTTTGGAAAGGATGATTTGATTGCCCTCTTGACTTCCCTTCCCAGCAACATTCCTATTTTATTTTGTGGCGCTACAGAGTGAGAACTAAAATCCTGGTTCCACATAGAATGATGTGAAAATATTAAAATAAGACTTCCCAAATTATAGAGTCTACATCTAATTAGCCAATTGCAAAAATACGGTTCATTTGCTTATGCAGTAAGTTCAAGAACAAGAGGTCAGGGGTCTAAATGACCTGCACTCAAAACCCACCTATATCATTTAATAGTTACAGTTTGGGGACTAACAATTTAACCCCTCTGAGCCTCAGCTTCTCCCGCATAAAGAAGGTTCATAACGCCTACCTTGTGATACCATCGTGAGGAATAAGAAAACTGATGCTGATACAGACCTCATCTGCAGACAAGCAGCACCTGTTAGCTCCTCGCTTTTTTTTTTTTTTCTTTGAATTCTGTGTCTAACCATCTGTACTACCTTCCCCACTTCCCCACATCTCCCAAGGGCTGTTCTCCAAACCTACAGACTTTCATGTTGTTTTAAGTCTTTGTCCAACTATACAGTACATAGCTCCTTTCACCTTTCTTGTCCCATCAATCAATTATGCCAGTCGCCCCCCCACCCCCCTGCCCTGAGTGATTTGTGATTTCTTCTATGTCTTCCCCTATTGAAGGCAAAGCAGGATGTGGAGCTTTACTACTCTCATAGGAGCTGTGGCAGAAGAAAGACTTGGGATCCTGGGGAGACAGGAGGAGCTGCCTTGCTCCTCGGAGTGGGAGGGACTCGGCAGAGGCTTCCCCTGACTCCCCATGCCATGATCTCCCCTCTCCTTATATTCCCAGCATCAGGGAGAATTCCAGCAGGCCAGTTTCTGGATCGGCACAGGATATCATAATGCAGAGGAAGGCACCTCATCCTTCATGTCCCTTCTGACACGTTGCCTTCAAGGATTGGGGTATTTTCCTCCTTACACTTTGTCAAATGTGGTTTTAATCAGCTGTGACCACAAAAAAGCCAAACTTTAGTATACTTTTTATTTTTTAATTTATTATTATTTTTTTGGCTTCCATGCCTGAGTAGTTTTGCAGGAATCTATGGGGAGAGACTAGTTTGAACCTCCAAGGTGCAAAGGAGCAAATGGAAAACAAGTATGTTGTGAGCTGTGCATTGGCCACATGCACCCGTTCTCACACAGGCAACATGCCTGCTGGTGCCCAGAGACAGATCATGTGCCTACTCTGCCCCCACCTGAGCCATGGTCCCCAGCTCTCCAGCGCCCACCCAGGACCCTAAATGTTGCAGCTCTCAGCACTTCCCAAGTGCACACCTTCCCTGGCTTCCTGTCCCTGATGTAAATTCACACTTTATTGCTCTACTCAAAAGTCCCCTAAATACGCCAAATTTTAGCTTCTTTATGCCTTGATCACTCCACCTTGTTTTGTTTCCAACCCCACTCGAATCACCCCTGCCAGGAAATCTTTTCTCCCCTGGCCTGGATTAGTTGTCTTTCATCAGGATTTTTTTCAGCCTCACAAGGTTTGCATATGACACTATTCATTAGCAACTATATTGTGTTTAGTTAAGCATTTGGCTATTTTATTAGACTCGAAGAAATGTGAAGATAAAAAAGCATGATTTTATTTATCTCTGTGTCCTTATAATTAATATGGGACTGGACTTAGGTGTAAGAATTCTGTATGACATAGCAGTAAAAACACACAGAGTTGAAGTAGGATAGGCTGGGATGCGAATCCACTCTAGGTAACCCTGGGAAGCTTCCTTAACTCTGCTAAGCCTTGGTTTGCTCATCTGTATAATGGAGGCAACAACAAGAGCTATCTCCTGGTATTGTTTTGAGAACTATATGAGATCATGTCAGCAAAGTGCTTAGCATGGTTCTGGGCACAGAGCGAGCACTGTTATACTTACTATAAATATATTCACTTTTAGTGCTCTGCAAATGTTTCGTAGATGAGTGGTTGACCTGAATCATGATGGCAAATAGTTCTAACAGAATGTACTGATGCCAGAATTTTGCCTTAAACGCCTTTGACCCAGGAATAACTCTGAGGCTTTGAGCTGTTCATTAAGACTTTATTAAAATTATTTTAACCTTTGGTGGTTGCCAGAGCCAGACATGCCCGAGAGCTGAGGTTTGCCACAGTGAGCTGTGTCCTCCCACGCATCCCCACCTCTGGCAGCACCATGGAGGGCTTGGGCTGGGGACCAAGGGAACACACTCCTCACTCAACCCTGTACAATGACGTGTCTTCTGCAAACTGGAAGAAAGGCTCAGCTGTTTGGCTCTTTTGGTGACACTGAGTCTCCCAGCTTAAAATATTTACACACACACACCTGGTACCCAAAACCTGATCTGAACTTAAATACAGGCCAGTCTGACCTTGTGCTGCCCTGCAGAGTGGACACCTTGACTTTTATCACTTACATAAGCAGGCATCTTCAGAGCCACTGTTCATCCTACGCTACTGCACAAGACTTGCCACAGGTGTTCCCTCTGGAACCAGGAACTCAGTCTCACTGAACATTCAGACTTGCAAGGAGAGTAGAGGTCCCCCGCACACGTGGTGATGCTCTCCCTTACTTGAGGGTCTGGAGTCATCCATCACGGGGAATAGATGGCTCTCCTTTTGTGATGGCCTCCCTCTAAGTGATGTCCCTTCCTACTTCGCCCACAGTTCTGGCTGTGTTCATTTATTCCTTGTAGGTCACAAAGTCAGTTAGGGTTGTATTCCACTGAGATTTCTGATTCTTAGCAATTAGGCTCTGTCTGGGACCCAAGGTATTAAAATGTACATAGATTTCTTATGTCTGCTTTGTGTGACCCAAAGCCTTTGTTCTCTTAGACTTGCAGATTAGTAGCTATCCGTAGACTTGATTTCAGAGTAAATATTCATGACTGTGTCTAGAGTTTACAGTCTGTGTGGCCCAGACTATACTATAACAAAAGTGACGAAGGTCCATGTAGGTGGGAGAAGAAAGGAAAAGTGTGATGACACAAATTGGGATGGTTTTCCAGCTCATGAAACTGTACCAGTGTCCAGGTCTGCATGGATGTTCCCTGCTCTTTGAGCAGCCTTTCAGCCATTCATCCTCTGCCCAATTCCCACCCTCCCCTGCTCAACAGTTAAGTATTATAGAGGAAGAATAATAGTAAATATAGCAAATACTGTAGTGGCAACCGAGACTCCTCCAAAAAGGACTATTCAAGATAATCAATCAAAACCAGATTCCAGCAAATGATTGGTCAGAGAGTGAGCACTGAGCGCTGCTGTACATCAACCAATCAAGACTCTGGATTGTATGTTTTTCCCAATTGAAACCATGAAAGGGATGGACCCTCCCTCTTCTTTTCTTGTTCTAAAACTGGGAAGATTTGACCCTGAAAGTAACTAGTGGCTTCAAGGGGAAACCACTCTTTCAGTTTTCTCAATTTTCCCAGTTCACATCCTCCTTTTATATAAGTTAATTCAAGCTGATTTTCTGTCTCTGGCAACAAAAATTGTCCTCATTATCATTGTAAGGGAACAGCACTGGTAACTGAATCGTGAGAGTCCATGTTTATATAGTGAATTTTAGGTGAACACAGGAGGATGGAGGGACTGAGGAGAATGACATATTTAGAAGACTCTAGGAATCTGAGTACTGGATCAGACAGAGGAAGTTACTGGAATGCCTCTAATGGCTCTCCAGGATGTGGAAAGTCCTTCCCCTTGCTCTGGGGCCAAATCCCTTACCAGTGCTCTCTCATCCCTGTGACCTCTTGTCCCAGATGCTAGCTTGAAAGCCACTGGATTTCACTGGTCTTTTTCAAACTTCTGTACCACTTTCAGAGGTCACCTTTTGGGGAAAGCTTCTTGGATTCCTGCTGCCCTTTCTCTGTTCCTCCTCCAGGCTCTCTCTGTGTCTTTCTGTTGCAATGACATCTTCCCTGCTTATCTTCCCTCATAGACCTGAGCTCCTTCAAGTCAGTGATAGTACTTAATCCCGTTCTACATACTAGGAATTCAGCAGGGGACTATGGATGGAAAAAGGAATTGAGATAACTCTCAAGAGCCTATGTAAAATGGAAATGTGATAACGGGTCCTGGTTCCAGTGGGGCTCATTCCCATGCAGCCTTGTATCCTAAATCTTGCTATCACCTAGTCACCAAATTAATGAGGACCACGGCAGAACTGGAAGAGAAAAATGCAAAGACAAAGAGCGATGTAACTTATTTTGGATTTTTATTTATT
The DNA here is from genome assembly GCA_004027655.1 of Graphiurus murinus. Lineage (NCBI taxonomy): Eukaryota > Metazoa > Chordata > Mammalia > Rodentia > Gliridae > Graphiurus > Graphiurus murinus. The sequence continues at coordinate 13,348 of PVLC010017867.1, forward strand.
TTTTGGTGCTGGGGACTGAACCCAGGGACTTTCTACCTCTGAGCTACAAATCCAGTCCTTCTTTATTTTATTTATTTATTCTTTATTTTGAAAGGGGTTTCATAGGTTGATGGAAATCTCACTACTTTTTGAGGCGGTTCTCAAATCTGTGATTTTCCTGTTTTAGCCTCTCAGTACTGGGGTTACAGGAGTACGTCATCATGCCCAGTTTAGTTTGGATTTTAAAATATATTCTTCAAAGAGACAAAAACTCTGCAGGTTTGTTCTATCTGACTTAGTAGAAATATTGTTATTTTAATTGAAAGGTTTGTTTAACAAATTGAGTCTGATGTGACCTCATTTTGTTGAAAAGGAAATTCAGACTCCAGTATGTGAAAGTGACTTATTTGAAGAGACTTTCCCTTCAGCTCTAGCCCCTACTTATCTCAGGGGCTTTCATCTGTCCCCACTCGGATCCACTGTGCTCAGTTACCTCGATTGCTTAGAGTTTGCCACCGAGATTCTCACCACTTGAACTTGGTAATGCTCTTCCCTGTTTGAATGTGTACTGTTTCCTGGAGCTGCTGAAACAATTTATCATAAAACTGTGTGGCTTAAACAACAGAATTTGTTTTCACAGGTCAGGAGTCCAGCAGTCTGAAATCAAGGTGTCAGCAGGATTGGTTCCTTCTGGAAACTCTCAGGGAAATCTATTCCAGGCCTCTCGCCTGGCTTCTGCTGCCTCCCAGCAACTCTTGGTGTTCCATGGCTCGAGACACAGCATTCCAACTCTGCCTTTGAGTTCTCATATCCTTCCTCTTTGCAGGCTTCTGAGTCTTCTCCTTTTTCTATATGACAACACTGGTCATAAGTCATTGGCCCAACCTATCCTCAGATATCATCTCTAGATTCAGCCTTAATTATGTCTGCAATTCTCTAATTCTAAATAATTTGAAATAGAGTAGGAGGAATTAGAATACATCTAAAAATAGAATAAACAATTGTAAATAAGTCAAAATCTGATGTGAGAGTGGATACATCTTCCAGTGACCATAGTTCAGCCCAATAAGCTAACTTCTCACTGCCCTTTCCTCCCGACCTCCTGCTGGAGTTTCAGTCTCTTTAGAAACCACACTATACTCACTGAAGTGAACCTTAGGGGGAGGGAGGGGGAGGGAATGGGGAGGGAATCGGGGAAGGGGTCAAATGAGAATTTTGTGCAAATATGTTGTTAACAATTTGTACTTAACAAAGATGTATGCTATATTGCACGAATTACTACAATAAAAAAAAAAAAGAAAGAAACCACACTATCTTGGGATGCTCACCTAACCCTATGTCCACATTAGCTGCTTCTTCTTCTTCTTCTTCTTCTTCTTCTTCTTCTTCTTCTTCTTCTTCTTCTTCTGCTTCTTCTGCTTCTTCTGCTTCCTCTTCTGCTTATTCTTATTCTTATTCTTATTCTTTTCTCCAACAGAGCATCATGATTCTTTCTGTTAAGCTTCAAAAACTATGCACTATTCTTCGGTATAGATTGACTGCTTCTTTTGCTAGTCTGAATACTCCAGAAGAATAGGGGCTATGCTTTTCTATTCCTTCCCTGGTCCCTCACTAAGAAAGTGACTAGCATAAAGTGGTTTCTTGTTATGATTTGGATATAGAATATCCCCTGGAAAAAGCTCATGTATTGGCAATGCAAACATTCTTAAAGGTGCAATAATGAAATCAGTCCTCTAATTGCATCAATGGGCAAATTCATTGTAGGGTTAATCATCTGAATGGATTTACTGGGTGGTAACTTAGACAAGTGAGGTGTGGCTCACCTGTGGGTGGTCCCTAGGTGTGTGGCCCTGGGGACTGTATCTGTCCCTGGCCACTTTCTACATCTTTATCTGCTTCTGGTCACCATGGCGTGAAGGTGGCATCCTTCTGCCATATATCCTGCTGCTGCAGTGCTGGCTGTCCATGGACTAAATGAATCCATGAGCACCAATAAACCTTTCTTCCTCTAAGTCGTACTTGTCAGGTGTTTTGATCACAGAAATGGAAAATCAGACTAAAATAGTGTTCAGTCAGAGTTTTTAAGAGAAGGAAAGAGTTGTTTTTGTTTTTATGGAGACCTTCCTAGGAAATGTCAGTCAATAGGTATGAGAGTCATAGAGGATAATGTTCTCAGAAAGCCTTTAAAAATGCTTAGCTATTAGCTTAACCTGTGTATCCCTGAAAGACCAGGACTAGATTCAAGCACCATTTGGCATGGTTTGAACTGTATTGCCTCTCCCAAATTCATATATTGAAATCCTACCTCCCTCTTGTAGCTCAGAGTATGACTGCGTTTGGAGAAAGTGTCTTTAAGGAGGTAATTAAGCTAAGTGAAATCATTAGGGTGGTTCTAAATCCGCTATGACTGATGCCCTTATAAGAAGGGAAATTCGGGGCACAGAGAGTAACAGAGGGAAGACCATATGAAGACATAGGGAGAAGACAACCATCTACACACAAGGGGAGAGGCCTCAAAGAATGCTACCTGCTGACACCAGATTACTAGCCTTAAAGCCTATTAAAAATACATTGCCGTTGTTTAAGCTACCCAGAGATTGGTCCTTTTCTATGGCATTCCTAGCAAACAAATACAGCATCCCAGAGGAGCATCTTTTAGGATGTGCTTACAAAGAGGATTTGAGACTTGGAGTTAGTTTTCTTACTGCTTGAGTAAGAGATTTAATCTCTCTGAGTCTTGACTAGAAAGATGAACCTCTAGCAATATGAACTAGCAATATGAACCTCTCCCTACAGACTGTCTTAGTTGCTCTAAAAATTCAAGTCTGTTTATGAATGCATCGATTTATGTATTCCATAGCTACACGTGAGGTACAGACTCTGTGGCCATGGTTGTTTGAGGTGCTGAGGACAGAGCATTGCATATTAGGATCAGGGTCAGCCATGATGTGGGAGTGACATTCTAATGCAAGGAAACAAACACAGCCAAAAGTAAACAAGAGACATCAAGTAGTGATGTGATAGGGTACCACTGAGGTTCTTGAGTTGATGAGTGATCTGATTTACTATTGAAAAATCCTCATGAATGTTATCATCATTAACAGAAATTAACCATTGCCTCAAGTCAGATGGACTGTTTTAATTTGAACAAAGCAAATGGTTCAGTGCTGTACCAGTCATACTGTCTCACTGCTGGGTTAATATTTCACAACTTACAGAGTAGTTTTACAGATACCATCTTACAAAATCCTATCAATGGTCTTGAGAAGTATGGGTCTAATTGTAATTCCCATTTTCTAGGGGTGTCAATAGAGGAGTACTGAGTTTGACTACCACACCTAACATCAATGACCCATCAAGGATAGAACTGAGATCAAATCCAGGAGGGTGTTTATGATTATTTTTTGTGTTTTTATCTCAAATGTAGTGTTAACTCCATATCATCAGTCTAAAGTAAGGGAGGAACAGTATTTTGGAAAGCTCCCATATAGTTATTTGTTTGGTAGCTATGCATCTGTTTCAAGGGGTTGGGCAAAAATATACTTGGTTCATTTAAAGAATAGCAGGTTATCTCAATTAATGCTAGATCTCATCACCTACTAAAGTGCAGAGATAGGACTGGAACCATTTTCTGTCTGACCCCACACAGAATTCCCAGTTTGAGTCACAGGCCACGTCTTTGCAATGCTGTCCTTGGGACACATGTTTAGTTTCTTTTTGTAGCATCTAGATCTTTGGAACACAATTTTTTTCCCCCTCAACATAGTAATAGCAATATGCTCTTGGTAGTGCTCTAAGGTGACATTTTACAGATCCTTGTACTTATTTTTTTCACAACTCTTATCATATGTGATTCTGTGGCCTGCAGGCCTTGCCCTTCCTCCTCAGAAAGTTGCTAACTCCTTAAAGGAGGAACAAACCCACATCGATAACAATGCATCTGGTTTTAGCATATAGTAGGTGCTCAACCACAGGACAAAGAGTGAATTTGCAGGATTTGGTGAAGTTTAGCCACATATTAAGGATGAACATGACTATAAAAACAATATGATTTTCTAGGGAAAAACAAAATGATAACATCAAAGCAGAGGGGGAATATTTGAAGGAGGCAGGGGTCACAAAAGGTAATAGGGAGGGTAGACAAAATCAAAGTTGTTATATACATGTGTCAAATACATCACAATTAAACCAAATTTGTTATATACATGTGTCAAATATATCACAATTAAACCTATTATTTTATACAATTAATATATGCTAATAGTTAAAACAAAACATTAAAAAAGCATATGCGATTTTAAATTATGTTGCCAAAGGATTCTTTATGCAGCGATTGAATTTTACTTCTTATGGGAATATAGGATTAGAATGCGTTGGGTCTGAAGGTGACAGAAACAGAGAATGGGTAAAATCACAAAATGAACCATTTTGTGCTGTCAGGTTTAATGGGAATTGTCCACCCTATGCCAGTTTGCTTTTTCTTACTCCGCTGCTGCAGACTCCATAGGAATCACCAGGGCAGCTCGCCAGGACTTTGGAGGGTGTGAGAATTGGGGGGTGGTTAAATGTGTGCACTCTTGTCTCTGTGAGCATTCTTGTGCTGTCAGCATTCATGGCAGGTGATGCTCCAGCATTCAGTGTCCACTGGCAGAGGCTACCTGGGCAACTGTCCCATGGGTTCAAGAGCTGGAAAAGTGTCCCAATTTCAGCAGCAGCTCTTCCCCTGCAACACTCCATACCATCTGTCCTTGTCCTCTGCTCCATTCCTCTCTCTGGAGCATAAGGCAGCTGAATATAACTGGGTAATCTTAGAGAAAAGTCTGAACATGTTGTGGCATTCAAAGGACAACTTACTCTATATGAAAAAACACTGGGGAAAAGAGCTGGTCATTCCTTATGATGAGATTGCCGGACCCATTAAAGAGAAATTATCTCATGGAACCAACTTCCCACTTTTTTCTCTCTATTAAAGAATAGCATGTCCCCACAAATGTCTCTTCCCTCTCTCTTTCCACTGGGCTACCTTATCCTTCAGCAGTCCTTTCCATCTTCCTTACTCTCTGTCCAGGGGTTTAACCCATGCTGTTTCCTGCTCTAAAGATCTCAGGAATCTCTTGTTTCTTCTATATGTTTCCTCTCTTTTCTTACAGAGACTACTGTCATTTCACATTCTGTACCCACTGCCTGTGAAATTCTAGTTTAATAACATTACCTGCCATACTACCCATAAATCTCCTCTTGATTGGTCCCTATAAATAGGGTGACACTATAACTTAAGATTCAAAGTAGGACACATTTGAGAGTGAAAGAGGAACTATTAATAATCGCATCAGTATAATAGAGATGCTTGAAGTGTTGTATCTACAAGCTGAGGCAGACATTGCCTTATCTATGGGGTATCTTGGCCTCTGTCTAGATAAACTAACAGTGATACTTTTGGCTCATACATCAAAACCATCTTGTGCAGTAGATATACCACCTACAAATAAAGAAATATAAGGGGTACTGGAGAGAGGCAGGGAGAGAGAGAGAGAGAAAAAAAGGAAGAGGGAGAGAATAATCAAGGTCAATTACTATTAATGAAGAATAGAACTCAGGTTCATTCTGCACATTTCACATCCTTGTTCCTGCCTCATATATCCCTCAACTGGTAGCCTTTCCTGATAAAGGTGTTTTTTATAGCAATTATGCATATTATCCTAATAATAAACCTAACATAACTTTTATCCTGAGGAAAGATCCCTCTTACCTCATTTGTAAGATTTTGGTTCTTTGGCATACCTAATTTATTTCAATTTATTTAAAAATATGGTGCATTTATAGATTTAGGGCACATATGAAGAGATATGGGACTTGGTTGACTTCAAAACCTTCCTGGCTGCACAGGCAATCTTATTAAATGAGCCAGGGACCAGATTGGTCCAAGTGCAAACTACTAAATTAAAAGTGCAAACATCACTTTGGTGACAAGCCTGGTTTTTATTCCAGCCACCCTTTCAAAAACCACCACTATAGTCAACAGCATCCTGGTTTTTATCTCCATCATTATCAATACTGTCCACATCGTCTCCCCATCCTTCCCCCTAATGAAGACACGCATGCATATTCACCATGCATATACATGGGGCTACTCTAGAATCTAGGGTCATTCTTATTTGGTATTTTTGGAAGAAACATTTGGCAACTGTCCAAATATTTTTTTTTTCATTTAAAATACATTTGATCTTCATCTTCTAAGGGTTTAGTTTTACCTGGGTAGATTTATTCCATAATCTGCAAAAGTAAGAAACAGATTTATTTGTGTTTCATTAAAAGCTTAAGTTGACCTTTTTATTGTAGAAGTGCCTACATTTGTGGAAGATTTCTCTCTGAGCTATAAGGGAGACATACTAGGCTTTAATTGTGTCTGGTAGTAGCCTAATAAGGGATGAAATAAAGGAAAGCAGAGTTTAAATGATGAATAAGAGACCATGTTCTCGTCTGGGCTCCAGCACGAACATATCGTGACACTGCTTCTTCTTGGGAAGTTTTATCCTTGTTTGGAAAAATGAAGGAATGTTATGACATTAGGGCTTTTTAAACTATGTTCCAAAGAGTTCTGGGAGTTTTATGGAGGTGTCTATTAGGGGAGAAGAGACTTTTGAAGGGACCTGGACTTAATCTATTACTCAGGACAACTTGTTTTTATGATATAGATGGGGGTTCTATGTCAAGCTGAGTGTGTATGTGTGTGTGTGTGTGTGTGTGTGTGTGTGTGTGTGTGTGTGTGTTGTAAGGGGGTACTCAAATCAGTGTGGAGAAGAGAAATTTCACTGTTCACTGCTGAAGAACTAGATAATTATCCTGGCATGGTGGTATAAGTCTATAATCCCAGCATTTGTGTGGGAGGCTGAGACAGGAGGATTGGAGGTTCACTGCCAGCCACAGCAACTTAGCAAGGCCCTTGTCAACTTAGGGGTATCCTGTTTCAAAATAAACAATAAAATAGGATTTAGGGTGTAGTCAAATGGCAGAATGATCCCAGGTGGTTCAATCCCAGTACCACACACACACACACATGAAAAAGAACTAGATCATCTCCTGAACTAGATAATTTCTAAGATCTTATCAGTTATTTCACTAAATTTAATTCCATGAATGTTCTGGGTAAAGTCTACACACCTCTATAAATTGATACAGAGATGACATATGATAAATCCAAAAGTGTAAAAAAATCAACATGAAAACTTGAAATTTATTATTAAGTTTTATGATTCTAGACAAATAAAATGATCTTGGCAAATTAGTAGTATGTTTAGAATATGTATCAAGCCTTCCAACCTCTATCTAAATGAATTCAAAATTACAAATATCTGGGAGAGAAAATCTGATTAGCTCAATGTGGTTGAGGTGTCTCCGACCGAGTGAAGCAATAACATGACCAAGACTAAGTTCCCTCAGGGAACACATTACTGTTGTAGATTCGGTGGGCAGTTCTGAGGGAAAAAGGTGAATGGATAACTCAATAGAGGACTACTGAAGGGCAAGTACCCCATCCTAATCATGCTGAGTGTTTTATCAGCCATACAGAGCCACTCAGCCAACATTTACTGGCTGAAAGTGTGACTATGAGGAGGAATCCAAGCAAACCCTGTGATTCTCAGTGGCTAATGCGAACTACTCCAAGAATGACCCCACTTGCAGAACATTTCCCAATCATGCACTGATCCTTCGAACTTTATGTCTGATATAAGCTCTGCTGCAAATGGGGTCCACAGAAAGCAGACTCTAAGATGAAGACTTATATGCTGGGAATTTATTAGTTTTTCTCTTGAGATCAACCCCAGAAAGGAAGCAAGATTGGACAATGGGGAAGCTGGGCAAGGATGCAGTCATCATGAGTCTTTAGCTGACCCCACAAGGAGCTCTGGAACTGGAAGGCCCTTCGGAGCTGTTATAAGCTGCACCTGTGAGCTGGGCATTTATAACCCTGCATAAATCAATCACTGGATACAAGCTGCCCCAGGAAAAAGTTGCTTCCTACCTTGCTCCTATAGATGATGACAGCTTAACCTGCCAGCCAGCAGTGTTGTCAGTAGGTGGGAAATAAATGGTTTAGTTCTAAAAGCAGTGCTGGACAGCACAGCAAAATGCCCCCCATCCCCACAATCGGGCTCTCCCCACCTGTGTCCCAGCACCCTTGTGTAATAAGAAGATAGAATCCTGAGGCTTTAGTCAGATCTGTGCTGTGCAATGACTCAGTTGGAGCTCTGACTACAAGTGTTAAAAGCTACTAGACAACCTAAAGAGATACGAAAGCACTGATGGAAGGACAGTAGGGAATATCAGGACCTGGGTAGGAGACTAAAGAACACAAAGGATGGAGAATAAAGAATTAAAAAAAAAACACACAAATATAATGTATGAGTGTGGTAGGGCCACTCACTGTGCTATAAACTAGGTGGCATAGATAGCACACATTCATTCTTTGCCAGTCATGGAATCCAGATATTTAACGTCCAGATGTTGGCAGAGTTGGTTCCTTCTAAGGGCTTGAGGGAGAGTCTGCTCCATGCCTCTCTCTACCTTCTGGTGGCTGCTGGCAATTCTTGGTATTCCTTGGCTTGGAGACACATCACTCCAATCTTTGATTCTGTTTTATTATATGGCCTTCCCCTCTGAGTATCTCTGTGTCTTTTATGCCTCAGTCATTGAATTTAAGACCATCCCAATGACCTAATGTTAAACTGGTTATATCTACACCAATCCTTACATCATCTTTGTCATTATTATTATTATTATTATTATTATTATTATTATTATTATTATTATTATTAATCAGCAGCAGAAGCAGCAGCAGTAGTAGTAGTAATAGTAGAGATTGAACTCAGGGGCATTCTACCTCTGAATTACACCCTAAACACTTTTTTTATTTTGAAACGGTCTCACTAAGTTGTGGAGCCCTACCTCAAACCTATAATCTTTCCATCTCGGCCTCCCAAGTACTGAGACTACATTTGTATATGACCATGCCTGGCTAATAATTTTTCCTGCATCTACAACATTCAGATGCACTGGGAGTTAGAAACTCAATGTGTCTTTTTGGAAGAACACCATTTAATACATAACACAAAGAAATGAACTATTGAGTCCTGCTGATGTTCTCCTAAAATTTCTCTACCTCTCTTCTGCATCCCCTGCCATCATTGTCTACTACCCCACTGAATGCATCCTGGGACAGACTTTTGCCATTTTTCTGTACACTGTCATACTTGCATCCTACCTGTGTGTGTTTCCTGCCTCTGATCTCTCCTTCCAATATCTCTGGCATGTACTTCTTGAAAAGTGCATCACTGTCTACACAATTAAGCCCAAATATCAGCCTGCTTCGTGGGGCCTCCAGAGTCCTGTCTGCACCTGTGTCTTTCTCTCATTTCACACACTTTTCTGCCCCCTTCTTCCAGTGCTGGACTCCCTCAAGGCACTATTTTTTAGCACCTTTATTGAGGTATAGTTTAGGTACAAAGAACTACATGTATATAGTTTGTACAACTCCATGTATGTGAGTATATGCAAATACCCATGGTAACATTGATACAATTATGGTAATAGGCATAATACCTCTCAAAACTTCCTTCTATCCCTTTGATTTTTGTTTGCTTTGTCTTTTTCTCATGGTAAGAACATTAAATTTGAATTCACTCTCAAATTTTGCAGTGTGCAATATTATACACTAACTGTAGGCACAAAATTGTAGGACAGATCTCTACGACTAAGACAAACATGTATTTGTGCCTATCTACCCCACCAACCTTAGTATTCAATGATTGTTGATTGATTTTTAAATTAACATATTCAACAAAAAAGTAATACTTTTTATAATCAGAATTTTTGATTAAATTTATTTGTTTTGTATCTTCAGATAATTGAAAAAGAGATTTAAGCTACTTTTTAAAGACAGATTTTTTTTTCCTGCTAAACATAATATTTTCCTGGCCCTCATTTTCCTTAGAAGCAATGTGGATTTTGTGTCAATATCTCTAAAGGATGGCTTGGGAGAGGGACAAGAAAGAACTATAATTTTATTATTTAGACAGAGACTCCAAGGCCATTTCCTAACATGTAGTCAAAGTGATTTTTTTCAAAAAGAGTCATATTATGCATATCCATTAGAACTGATTATTAATAATCAAACATTCAGAAGTTAGGAGGATAATCCTCCTGCCAAGTGGAGTAGTCTAATAAGGTATATATCAATGAGATGTTTTTGAGGGGGGGACATCAATGTGGGGCTGTGCCAATTGCAAGCGTATTCATGACAATGAAAAAGAAAAAACAGTCTTCTGATGTAAAACTATTCTATAGTCAATATCATGTAAAAGGATTAAAAAAATTATCTGTGTGCATGTATCTCTCTGTAAATCTGAACTACATTATGATGTGAGAATACAATGCACCAATAAAAGTATAAGAAATAAATGAAATAAAAACAATTATCTCAGAAAGAATAGAATAATAAAAATAAACATAGGGATCCTATTATATCAAGACAAAAGAGTGGTATGTCATTATGTAAAAACCTTTCCTCAATAAAAAATGCATTTTTAATATTTCTTCATATCACCATGTCAGTGAGTCTATCATTTATCATTGTTTTGTAGCTTAACCATTTATTACTCTTTTGAACATTTCAATTTTTATTTATTGATTGATTAATAAATAAATTAATAGGCTGTGATGTGAGCCTCTTACTTGTGTTTCTGAACACTTGCTCTCTTCTCCTGGTTAAATCCCTTACCCATATAAAACACTCTTAGAATGAATAATGTTTTGTTATAAGAGTATCAGCCTATTTCACACAAATTATTTTATTCAGTAATTCTCAAGCAGCTACTCTAGGCAGAGTTGTTCAGATTGCTGGTGATAGTATATTGGGAAATGCATGCACAGTTCCTGTCTTTACAAAAATAACATTCTAGTAATATTAAGAACTTATAAAAGACAATAAAAATACTTTGGTATTTTTATTTTATCTCTATGAATGTGCCCAGGGGCTAAAAAGAAATATAGATATACATATATATTGTAAAAAAGAAAAACATAAAAACAAAAATACTTCCTGAGTTTCTGAATGTAAAATTTGGCAGAGTACTTTAACATTTATTCTTTCAAGAGGGAGAAAGGTGAAGGTTTTCTTCTCTTTCCCTAAAGAATAAGGTTAAATGAACCATTTACAAGATTGCAAAAACTCTCGTTTATTTACCCCAGAGCTTCCTATATAACCCATCATCTGAGTACAGCTGTAAAACATCCTGGCAGCTGAATAATCATAGCAATAACATTTGCTGTATTTTATTTCACATACCAAGATCACTCGATTATGCATCTCCAGGGGTGTGTTAGTTAAATTTAATAAGCAAGATGGCAAACTTTACAGCTATAAGCCATATATAAAAGCAGAAATGCAATGCAGAGTAAAGCCTTACCAGGTATTTTGCAAAGGAGAGAACATTACAGAGTTCAAGGGACTACTGTTTACTATGCACCTACTATGTGTTAACCTTGGTGCTGAGGATTTTCACATAATTTATCTCTTTGCAATAGGAGTCCATTAACATAGGGCTCATTCCCACTATGTAGATGAAAAACAAAAGAAAAACAAACTGCACTGGCTTCATTCTGATGATCAGTACATGAACAAACACATATCATTTGGTTCTCAAGCTAGCACTCTTGGTTTCTTCAAAGTTGGAAGAGTTTCTCATCACAGAATATGTTCAAGCAGAGATTAGAAGACCACACAAGGGAAATTCTACTGAGGCTAAAGCATTTGTTGGGGAATACAACAGATGAACTTCAAGGTATTTTCTAATCTCAAATGTCATGAATTGCTTGTTGTTTACTGTCCACTCCCCATACCAAAGTTTCAGGTGTTGGGAGCATAGCTGCCAGTATGGTGACATTGGAAGGTGCTGTGGACCTTTAAGAGGTGGGGCCTAGTGTGAGGTCCTTAGGTCATGGAGGTACTGCCCTTGGAAGGGAATACTTGTCTCTAGGAGTGAGTTCTCCTAGGAATGAGTTGTTCTAAAAGCCTCAGCCTTACATCTGAGTAGCTTACTCTTACTCTTTCCACAAGTGTTGGCTAGTTCTGACAGATTCTTCTGCCATGGAGTGATGCTTCCCACAGCCGCCATGATGTGAGAGCAGAGTCTAGTTGTCTAGTTCATTCTCTCTCTCTCTCTCTCTCTCTCTCTCTCTCTCTCTCTCTCTCTCTCTCTCTCTCTTTTCTCCTCCCCTCTCCTTCCAGCCATTATGTCCTGAGCTCCCTGGACCAAACCTGCCATAGACTGAACTCTGGAATCTCTAAAAACTATGAACAAATAAAACTTCCTCTAAACAGTGTGGTCAGCCCTGTTGGATTAGGACAGTGGGAATGCTGCCTGCAACACAAACATGCTAGTGGGATGCAAATAGTTGGTGAGTATGATGAGCTCAGTTTGGTATATGCCACGTAAGATATTCTCCTTGGAACTCAAGTTAGAGATGTCAAACAAGTAGTAGGAGGATTTGTAATTGTGGAACTTTTGAAAAAGAAGAAGGTAATTAGGTAATTTAGACTTCAAAAATGACATGAAAGATCCCAAACAAGAAACACTGCAAGAAGTTGCCTCTGGACTTACTGGGACATCAGATTTCATTGGTTATACTGGAATTATCAACTACTTTCATCATTCTAAAATGCTGTATAGGTTAAGGCATTCATTCATACTGAGGTCACCAAGACTAATTAAAATGTTACATTGGAGTGTACTCAAGGCTAGAATCATATAGATATATTGTAGTAATGTGGGTTATCTTCAGGGTAAATTATTTTTATTTATTAAATGCAGTAAGTTTGAGAGATCAAAATTTTTCAGGTCAGGGTGCTCATGTGGAGGAGAAAATAATAAATTTGTAATTGAGCTCCATGAATCAATCAATCGATAAAAATTTGCACATTAACTTATGTTAGAGTAAAAAGAAGATTAAAGATATCAAGGATAAGTTTTCTGGAAAAAAATTGAGAAAAGTTGGAGGATACAAATTTGTCAATCAAGGCAATCTTATTTCATTTTTTCCAAAAAGATTAACTGCATCTCCCACCCCATTTAAGTGGTTCTTAATGAAAAATAAAACACAACATTAAATCTGATTGAATAAAAACTGAATCTAAAAACAGAGCTATCATAAATCTAATATGCCATACAATAGGCAAATACCAAAGGCAAATAATAATAGGACGTTCATTAAAAAAAAGAGAAGAGGAAATGGGGAAATGTGTCATAACAGATCACCTACATCAAATAAGATAAACATAAAATTAGAGGAGCCCAAGAGGGGTTTACATACAACTTCAAGGTTGCACAAATCAGCTGAAGAATCCAAAGTTTTATGAAAATCATGGACTGAAAATTCAGAATCATTTAGTAATCCTACTCTTGTTCTGTTAACCTTTTCCTCTCCAGCATCAACAAAAAGCCCCATTTGGAAAAAGTTCTCCTGAAACTGTGACCTAGTTATATTACAAAGACAGATGATATTTGGTGAGAAATAGTTTGGGAAAGTGGTGTTGCTTGCTCTGGGCCTCCACAGGAGTGAAATGGAAATGCTAGTTCTTGTTGGAAAACTTATTTTTAGCTTTTTGTGTCTTGAATTCTAGGGGAGGCAGAGAGATTTCTCCCTATAATAATATAAAAGAAACAGAAAACTTGGCAGTTCCTAAATATTTTGCATTCTCCTCGAGGCCAACACGTCTGTGCATACATGCACACGTGCTCACACGTGTGCTTGCACGCATGCACACGCACATGCCTAAGCTATTTACATATCATTCTGAACTATTTTTGTCTCTCCTCTCTTTTCCTCTTCTGCCAACAAGTCCGTAAAAGAACACTTAAGTATGTGATTCATTGGAATTTGGATTGTGTGGTCAATGCAAACCACTGTTTTAAATTCCCTGGAAACATGGGTCATGAATACTATATTTAAGTACATTTCAGAGTCATCAGGTGGCTGGATTTTTCCACCAATATTTTCACCTTGTGTTGAGTGATTCACATACACGCCCCTCATTCCTCTCAACTCACTGTAAGCAAAGGCCACACAACCTACATCACTCTGATGCACACAGCGTCCTTAATGACGTCAGAAGCCCAGGATGATTCCTTTTTGGAGGGAATTTTCCACTTGGCTTGAAAAATAAAAAGTAAAAGGAAAGGGAGCCGGTAAAGATGTAGTCACTCGGTCTCTGCATGGACAGTGTTGGTTAAGATGGGTTCTTAAATTATCCCTGGGCAGTTAGTGAGGCCACAGCAGAGGCCAGGTGACCTAGCTGAATCCTGTGCACACTGTTGGGCAACACCCAGGGTGTGACTGTCCATGATGTTGAGCATGCTGGATGTCTCCTGGGAGCTGAAGATATGGTTTTCATTCCATATCAAAACATCAGCAAAATTTACTTTGTCTTTAAGAAGAGAACCTACTACACAAGGACTAAGATGTTTTTCTGCTTCACCCAGGGTTCACCTAAACAAAGTCTGCAGCTGCATGCACTCCTCTTGTGCAAGGGAAAATGAGGCAATGGGGCTTCAGAGTCAAACCCCAGGTCACTCCTGTCTCACCACAGCTACATTCCCAGCTGTTTATTTTAAAACAAGGTATCACTAAGTTGCTGAGGGCCTTGCTAAGTTGCTGAGGCTGGCCATGAACCTGTGATCCTCCTGTCCTAGCCTCCCAAGTACTGGTATTACAGGTGTGTGTCACCACACTTGGCTCAATTCAGGAGTTTGTATGGTTCTGTTTGTGGCTCAAGTGCTGAATCACCATCACCTTGGGCCTCAGTTTACCTTTCTGCATGGAAACCTATAACCATTGGTAAAAAGAACTGCATAGGACCTAGCTTCTACCTCTCAGTGAGTGGAAATGAGGCAGCATGCTTTTCAAATGTTATATCTACCCACATCCACAGACAATAAATAAAGCACAGAATTCCTTTTAGGTCCAGGTTTTCTCTTTCTTAGGAAACATTGTGATAAAATAAAATGTAATAATTTTGCATAAGTTTAAAAATACACATGCCTATTTAAAAACACATCTTTGGAAACAATATAAAGTGAGTCTTCTTTTACTTAAACTTCAAGTACAAAAAACACACATGCCCAGCACAAAAAAACACATTCACAGAAATAATGATATAAAGTGAGTCTTCTTTTACTTAAATCTCAAGTATGGAAGAAGAGATAAAGACATTATTTCTTACCAGGTTTTATATAAATCCAAAATCAAGCCAGGGTTGAGTGGGGTTTACTAGAGAGCTATTTTCACAGTTCCCTTTGCTGTCACTTACAGCCCTGTGATATGGAACAGATTGCTTGCAACCTCTAGAACACAAAGGCTCATCCATTTAGATGAAGTTCTGCCCATGCTATGATTTCTGAATTATTTTAAGATGTAAGTATTAAATCACATTTTTAACAGTTTTATGGAGTTGTGATGGATATACAAAAGCTATAAATATTTAATATGCACAACTTGATACATTTGTGGGTCATTAAGCACCCCTGAAATCATCCTATCAATGTGATAAACTTATCCCTTGCTCTGTAGGAAAGTGGGATCACTGGATCAAATGGTAATTCTACTTATTTATTTATTTAGGAATTTCCATATTTTCTTTCTTTTTTTTTTTTTTTTGCAGTACTGGGGATTGAACCCAGGGGAATTCTACCTCCAAGCTATACCCTCAGCCCTATTTTTTATTCTTTATTTTGAAACAGGGTCTCACTATGTTGCAGAGTGCCTCATTAGGTAGCTGAGGCTGGCCGCGAACCCGGATCCTCAGGTCTCAGCCTCCCAAATGCTGGGATTACAAGCATGCACTGCCACGCCCGGCTTCCATATTGTTTTCAATAGTGTTGCACCAATTTAC
The DNA here is from genome assembly GCA_004027655.1 of Graphiurus murinus. Lineage (NCBI taxonomy): Eukaryota > Metazoa > Chordata > Mammalia > Rodentia > Gliridae > Graphiurus > Graphiurus murinus. The sequence continues at coordinate 29,273 of PVLC010017867.1, forward strand.
AAGATCACCAACAAGGGCTCTTTTTTCTCTACATCCTTGCCAATACTTGCTGTCCTTGATCTTTTGATTATGGCCATCCCAACAGGTGTGAGGTGATAGCTCCTGGTTTTAATTTTTATTTCTTTGATGATTAGTGATATTGAGCAACTTTGCCCATACATGTTGCTATTTTATGTCTTCTTTTGCAAAATGTTTATTCCTTTGCCAATTTTTTCAGTTCATTTTTTTTTTACCATAATTATAACATATTGTGTCCTGCAAATATTTTCTTCTATTGCACAAGCTACTTTTTATTTTTTCCTTTGTCATGTGGAAGCTTTTCAGTTTGGTGTCATCCCACTTGTCTATTTTTGCTTTTGTCATTTGAGTTTTTATTGTCATATTTAAGAAATCATTGTCCAGTTCAGTGTCTAGACATTTTTTGCTATGTTTTATTATAATTCTTTTGTTGTTTTACATTTGAGTCTGTAATCCATTTTAAGTGGATTTTTGTTTATGGTGTGAGAAAAGGGATTTGTTTCATACTTTTTCATGTGTACATCCAATTTTTTCAATATCATTTATTGTAAACAACTATATTTTCTCCCAAAATAGCATCCTTATATCACCCTTGTTGAAGACCAATAAACTTCATGTTTGTGAGTTTAGTTATAGGATCTTTATTCTTTTCTGTTGTCATATATATATATATATATATATATATATATATATATATCTGTTTCATGCTAGTACCATAAGATTTTTATTACTGTACCTTTGTAACATGTTTTGAAATTAGGAAGTGTGATACTTCAGCCTTTTAATTCTTAGAATTAGTTTGCTCTCTAGGGTGTTTTTTGGTTTAAAGTGAAATTTAGAATTGATTTTTTATTGTTTCTATAAAAAATGCCAGTAGGATTTCAGTACAGACTGCACAGGATCCATAGATTGTTTGGGGAACTATGAATATTTTAATAATATTCATTCTTCCAACCTATAAGAATAGGATGTTTATTTGTGTCTTACAATTTTTCTTTTTTTCGTGTTTCATAGTTTTTGGTGTACAAGTCTTTTATCTCAGTTAAATTTATTCCTAAGTATGTTATTTGCTATTATACATGGAACTGTTTCCTTAATTTCCTTTTCAGATAGGCCATTTTGAGTGATTAGAAACACAGCAATCTTTATATGTTGATTTTGTGTCTTGCAACTTTACTGGATTTACTTATTAGTCCTAACAGGTGTATTTGTGGAGTCTTTAAGGTGTTCTAAATAAGACCATATCATCTGCAAATGGAGGTAGTTTTCCTTTCCATAGTGTATATATTTGCTTACTGGATGGTACCAGGGTGTTACCATCTCCTATCTGAATTCCAAAACTCCTATAGATACTTTTGCCCATGAATAGTTGACACATTACTGTTTCTGTGTGTGTGTTGGGAGGGAGGAATTAGGGCTGGCTATCTCCTATTTTACCCTCTTGCTAATATCACTTGAAACGATGGGTTTTTATCTTCTATAGTTGTATCACATAGTTATATCCAAATTCTCAGTGATTGTATAATTAAGCACAGAGTTGAAAAATACTCTTATATAGTTGAAAAAAATAGTCTTTGCAATAGTCTTATCTTTGGCACTACTGAATGGTGTCTGCTTGATTAAAAGAGCTTATCACCTACTAAAAACACGCAACTTACCTATCCATCCTTCTAGTTGTTCATTCATTAATGACTTATTGGATACATACCATACAACATGGACTGTTCTTGGTTCTGAAGGTATTTTCAGTGACGAATAAACAAAGTTTGTTACCCACTTGGCTCTTAAACTCTAAAGGAATGCCAGATAACAAATAAGTAAATAAAACACAGTAATGTGAGATGTCAAAAAAGAGTAAGGAGAACAAAATAAAGCAGCAGGGATGGAGGATAGGAAATGCTGAAGGATGCAGGAGGTAAGTGGCCAGAGAATAAAATTAAGATTATACTATCATTTTAATATCTGTAATCAAGCCATGAAACTTTAGAGGAAGAACATTCAAAAGAGATGGGACAGCAAACACAGAGACTCAAAGTCAAGAGGATGCTTCATGGGTCAAAGAAGCTAACTTGGTTCATGACAAGATAGAAAAAGGAGAGATCAAGATAGACAGTCAGGGAGGCAATGCTGAAAGACCAGGTAGGCACTCCGGGCCATGAAATTGGCCTTTACTCTCTGAAAGAAGTCACTTTTAGAAGGTTCTGAGCAAGGCAGTTTCATGATTTGATTTATATTTACACAGACTACTTTAGACTTCTGCATTCATTAAAGCATTATCCACAATAGTCAAGATATAGAATCAATCATACCAATTGTCTATCAATGAATGAATGAATGACAAAAGAAAATGGGCTACAAAATACAATATAATTTTCTTCTGCCTTAAGAAAAATGGAATTTTGTCATTGGTCACAACATGGATGGTCCTAGAGGACATTATGCTAAGTGAAATAAGTCAGTCACTGCTTGATCTCACTGCTATATGGAATCAGAGATGGTGAACTCTTAAACATAGAGAGAATGGAAGTTGCTAAGGGCTGGACGGGTGGGGGTTTGGGGAGACGTTGACCAAAGGATATACATTTTTAATTAGATAGGAGAGATAATTTCAAGAGATTTATTATACAATATGGTGACTACAGCTTATAAGAACATATTGTATTCTAATTGCTAAGAGAGTAGATTTTAAATGTTCTCACCATAAAAATAGTGATGCATGTGTGAGGTCATGAATGTTTGAATTAGCTCAATTTGGCCATATCACAGCATATAAAAATTTTAAAACAGCATGTTGTACAATGATAAATATATACAATTTGTATTTGTCAATAAAAATTAAAATAGAAACTACTTTTGCTGCTACGTTGCAGCATATTGAAGTGAACAAGGATGGAGGAAAATCATACAGATGGTTAATCATGGAATTGAGAGGATATGCCAGCTTTTGCCAAGGACATAGGAGTGAAAGTGGTGAAAAGTGATGTCATTTTAAAGGGAGAGGTTAGAGGACTGATGAATTTTAGAGTAAGAGCAATTGCAAGAGAGGAGGGAGGCAGGGGGAGAAATGTTCACCCTGCTAAACTCTAAACTGCTTTGGTCTTAAGAAAGAAAAAAAAAATGGGGTTTCCATGGGAGCTAATATGCAAAATTAGGGAAAAGGCAGATTTAGTGCAAGGGTGATGAGACAATATCATGAAGTCCATTCTGGAAACAAATCAATTTTGTATACATCAATTTTATATTCTTTAATTTTGAGTGGAAAGTGAGGTATGCGTGTAGAGATGTTGGGTTGGAAGTTAGTTTTAAAGATTTCACTATTTTTTTGCATTCATTATTTTTGAATGCAAAATGAGGCACATGTATAGAGATGTTGGGTTGGAATTTGGTTTTAAAGTCTGCTATTTGTATGCAATTGCCACCCTGCAGGTAAAATTGACAAACCATCATAGAAATGATATTTTAAAGGCTTGAAATGCAATGAGCTTATCCACTGAGTGTAGATAAGGTGAAAATATCCTAGACCTAAGTCTTACAGATTCAATGTTTAGAAATGTAAGATTAGGAGAATCTTCAAAGCAGACTAAGGAGTGGTCAGAGAGGAAGGAAGAAAACTAAAGGGATGAGCTGTCCCTATAGACAATGAAGACAGGAGGAAAGAGGTCAGCACTATCAAGTTCTACCAATAAGTAAAGTTAGATGACTAATAATATTTAGTCATTGGACTTGGCAATGGTAATC
>PVLC010017868.1:0-32991 GCA_004027655.1 Graphiurus murinus
TTAAACAAGAGTATCCCTGTGTATATTCTAATAGGTAAAGAAAGAAAAGACTGTGGTTAAGAAAGTTTAACTACACTATACCACAAAGATCTCTTGGAGATTTATAATGTACCATCAAGTATTAAAACGATAGTCAAGACCCCACTTTGATTCTTTTTAAACCAAGTTTTCCTGAAGCTGACAATGAAACTTTTAAAAAATAAAATGCTTATTGACACTGTATAGTCTATGTTCTTTAAAACATTTTAAGTATCACAAATTTAGAATATGTATAAACTGCATCAGAAGAAAAACTCTAGTCAGATTAAAAGCACTTGGCATTTATTTCCAAGATAATAAATCACGTACCTATTCCCAATTTGCTGACTGCATTGGCTTTCTGTGACGTTTGCTGTCACATTAAATTGTGTTTCCAGTTCAATCTAAGGAGTTTTACTGTTCTTTCATACATGTCCTTCCATTGAAGAACTGAACACTTCCACCACTCCCATAGGTGCCTTCTTCAAGTGATCCAACTACAAGTTCCAATGCCTTGTCAGAGAATGAGACTCCAAGAAGTATCCTACTGATTATGAATACTAACTCAACTACACACAAACTGGTTAAAAAGGGAAACTTTAGAGTGAATTTTCAGACATTAGCACTGCTACTTCACCTCCTACTCTTTCACCTGAGTTCACCTCTCTGTCCCCTTCTCATTCACTGAGTTCTATCATACAGTCACATCTTTCCTCCTGGCTCATAAATTGATGTTTGATATTAAGATACTTGGGGGCAGGCTGTTATGGCTTGGCTTGGTTTAGAATGTCCCCCAACACTCAGATTTTGAAAGGGTAGTTATGATCCCCAATACAGGAAGGACATGGCTGGAGAAGAACCTCTCTCTTTCTTTCTCTCTCTCTCTCTCTCTCTCTCTCTCTCTCTCTCTCTCTCTCTCTCTCTCTCTCTCCCCCCCCCTTCCAGGTGACCATAAGTTGAGCTCAACTTTCCTCTGTCTCACCCCAACACCATGATTCTACCTTAGAATAGAGTGGGCCAACCATGGGCTGAACCTCTGGAACAGTGCATGAGGCAGAATAAACTTCCTCCCCTAAGTTGCTTGGGTCAGGTATTTTGATCAGAAGGATAACAAAACTGACTAAAACAGTAAAGCTATCATCCAAACACAGAGATTATTAAGGCAGGATCCTTTACCTCATGGGCCCAAAAACCAGATGGAGAAAATGTGTAAACAAATATTAACTGAATAGAATGATAAACATCATAGTAGAGGTTTGAGGAAGTATGCACAGATGCATAAAATGTGATTGTGGATTAGGAAATTTCTGTGGAGATAAGATGGAAGGTAGGTATTAGAATTGGCAAAGGAAGGAAACGGAGAGCTACATTGGGGGCAGCAGATGAGGACATCCCTCTGCCAAGCCAAGAGATAGAAGGCAAGAGCCTCAGCAAACTGTTAACCAGAGAACTGGCATGATGAGATGCCCCTTCTCTTTTTAAAACTGTCCACTAGAAGTAATTAAATATTCTCTCTTAACTTATCTTTTTAGAATCTTAAATCAGACTCATTGTCTCTGATTCTCTTTCATGTCTCTTGTATGCATAACAGAAACAAATCAAACGAAGCTGCCAATCTATATCTCCAAGAGAGGGAACTGCTCTCCATTAAAGCTCTCATTAAGAATTGCTGTTCTGAGCCGGGCATGGTGGTGCACGCTTGTAATCCCAGCATTCGGGAGGCTGAGACCAGAGGATCCGGGTTCGAGGCCAGCCTCAGCTACCTAGTGAGACACTCCGCAACTTAGTGAGACTTGGTTTCAAAATAAAGAATAAAAAATAGGGCTGGGGGTGTAGCTCGGAGGTAAAATGCCCCTGAGTTCAAGCCCCAGTACCGCACAAAAAAAAAAAAAGAATTCCTGTTCTCTTTTACTCTTGAAGAAACATGCTTCTTTTAATATATTTTGTTTCTAAATCGAGCTACTAGTAAGGTACTACTTCATCTACAGAGTTTCAGTTCCTTAGTTCAGATCTGTTGCTGGAAAGAGTCTGGAACTCCTCATCCCTGGGACAAAACAGCCTTGTTAACATCAGAAAGACACAACATCTGCATTAGGACTGAGATACTACTAATAAGTCTGAGCCAAAATACAGACCAAGTTTGTGACACGGGAACAAAAGCAGGCTAGTACCTTGGAAAGCTCTTGCTTTCCTATTTTCTGATGGAAGCTGAAGCTTTAGAACATTACTAGGTCAAGTAGACTCTACTGAGCAAAATCTGATGTCAGGTTCAAAAAAGCAGACAGGTAGAGCCTGGTTATTATTGTAGAGAAAACAAACTCTAAAACCACTGAATGCAGCCTAAGGAATGTGGAAGGAAGAACTGGAAGAGCCAATAAGAGTAGAGCTGATATTCTCAGCTTTCTATTTGCTGTTTACTGCTACTCAAAAACAAAGGACCTGTGTGAGATGGAAGTGAGAGCAATGCCTTCCCACAGGATGCTGGAACTTCCATGAGCCCATGTGTCTCCGGAAAAGTGCTCTGTGGACCTCAGAGTGCCTTACAAGCTTTCTCTGTTCTTACTGAATAACTGTTCACATACGACTCTGCCCTCTCAAACACTGGTGTGTAGACTCTATACCTTCTATTGTTATCGCATGAACCAGTTTGCCCGACTCCTTGGAAAGAAATATCCAAATTCCTGAATTTCCTATCTGGTTCATCATAGCCCAGAGTCAAGGCATCTCTGGCCTTTATAGTCAAATACTACAAGAAAGGATTACAGTAATACAGGAATGGCAGGTCTATTATTTTCTACTCTTATCTCAAAGTTCTTTCTACAAAGTGTTGTTCCTTTCCCCTAAGATCTTCCTATCACGGTTTTCTTTCAGAGCTTTCTGGCTTCTGGACCATGCACACCTTACTGACGCTTTCTTTTGTGTTTACCTCATTTTTCTTACTGATCAGAGCCTCCTTCAAAAAGGTATTCTGGCTTTTGTCTTCCTTCCTGAGAAAGCCCATCTGTTTCAGCACTTGGCCCTCATTTTTTTTGTGTGTGTGAAGGATTTACCCATTGACCCCTAACCCAAACAAGTTCCACAGGTTTTCCTGTTTTCTGATGGTGACACCTTCTAACCACCCTGTCAATGGAAAAGGATAAACACTGAAGCCTCTGTTTCCTCCTAGGGTTTCTCCAGTCTCATAAACTGGCTTTTCACAATGGTACCATGTCTGTAGAATCATCTCTCTTTTCTCTGCTGTCCCTCAGAAGCTCCTTTTTTTTCCCCCCTTCTTCTTCTTATCACACTTACTCAGCTGTCAGATTTGCTGCTATTTACCCTGTACTATCTTGGAGATCTCTCTTCCTGTCAATGTAGCAGACAGATACCTGAATCAGATTTCCTAATCATTAAATTGTCTCTAATTTTCTGCATGCAACAAGTTCTCATTTTCAAAAATTTCAATTAAAAAAAAAAGTCAGCATTAGCTTTTCCATCCACTTGTTGGTTCACATTTTTCTCCAAACTTTCTTTTTATTTTGCACCCAGTTCTTTATTTATTTGTACTTGGCTTGGAGCTCTTCCTCCAAAGCAATCTGCAAACATTATGTCTTCTTCACACCCCTCTCTACAATTAATTGTGGAGGTCTTTCTCCCAAGATTTCTTAACTAAATACTCTCTGTAGTCTACAAATAGCATCACCATCTGAAGTTCCAAAGCTACGAGTGGTAGACATTAGTGCAATCCAACAAAACTTTTTGTGATGATGCAAATGTTCTATATCTGTGCTTTTCTATATCGTAGATACTACATACACTTGACAATGGGCACCTGAAAGGTGGCTAGTGCATCTGAGGAATTGAATTTTTTTTTTTTTCAGTACCGGGGATTGAACTCAGGGGCATCCTACCTCCGAGCTATACCCCCAGCCCTATTTGTTTTTTTTTTATTTTTGAAGCAGGGTCTCAGTAAGTTGCGGAGTGCCTCACTAGATAGCTGAGGCTGGCAGCAAACCCGGATCCTCCAGTCTCCGCCTCCCAAATACTAGGATTACAAGCGTGAGCCACCACACCTAGCTGGAACTGAATTTTTATTTCTACTTAATTCTAATTAATTTAAATATAACTAGCTACTACATTGGAAATCACAGCCTAAATCAAGGCCCTAAGATATCAAATGATACTATGACAGTTGAATTCTATTAAACATAATATAAGCTTTTTAGGGTTGTAGGGAAATACACAAGACCCATAAAAGCTATTATTTAAAAAACCCAGGTGTCCATCAACAGATTAATGGATTATAAAACTATGAGAAATACACACAATGGAATTCCATTAAGCAATGAAGAAGAATAAAATTATGTAATTTGCAAGAAAATGGAAAGACCTGGAGAACGTAATGTTAAGTGAAATTAGCCAGTGAAAAAAAGTAAAGGGACATATGTTATATTTAATATGCACAAGCTAGGGAGTAACTGGGATACCAGAGGGACTCCAGATAACAGAGAAGAAATCTCAATGGAGCCAAGGAAGTTTTCTAAGGGAAGGGGAGGGGGAAGACTGAAGTTCATTATTGGAAATACTAACATCAATGGTATGTACATATGTGAAAATCCCAATGTCAATCTCAGTACTCTGTATGGGAGAAGGGGAGATGGGAGGTGTGGGGGGCACCAAGTGCTGTGTGGATGTATGTCATTGTCAAAATGATTTACATTATGATGTGAGACCATAATGCACCAATAAAAGCACATAAAAATAAAGAAATATAAAGCTCATAATCAATATTAAAAATATTTTGATTTAATATGATTAAATATTATAAAGTCATCTTGTCAACTTTAAAAATTATTTAATTAGAAATCAAGAAAATTGTTTCCAAATAATATGTTAGTTACATTTTTATTATTTATAAGAGTTTCCAAGTAGACATAATAATTGCCAAGAAATCAAATCATAGCCAATTGTAGAATAAATAAGCTTTCCATGTCCAAATTCTGTCAAAAACAAACCAAGAGAAACCTCTTAAAAATTCTTCAACAAAAGTAAATATTTAATGTGGCATACTTTTATGTGTTTGACATGATTTGAGTGGAGACCTCTATAAGTATGTGTAATCTATACTCAATTTAATATCATGTACTTTATACTTGTATTATTATAAAAATAAAATAAATTTATTTAACTGCTCTGCCCAATGAAAAATGGGCAGATTATACCCAGACCCCTTTAGTAGAGCCCACCCTTACATTTACAGGACAAGGTAAGAATATAAATAGAGTCTCCTAGTCCATCGCTACCTACCTTCTCACTCCACTTCATCCTGGATAAAGAAAGACCCCACTCCCATTACTTGGGAGGCTGAGACAAGAGAATTGCAAGTATTGCAGGTTCTAGCCCAACCTCAGCAACTTAGTTAGGTCCTCAGCAATTTAGCAAGACCGTGTTTCAAAAACATAAAAATATTAAGGGATGGTTTAGAGGTAGAATGCCCTGGGTTTAATCTCCAATGACACACACACACACACACACACACACACACACACACACACGGAAGGAAAAGAAAGATCTCATACTTATATCTATGTACAGCTTAGTCCAGTCTCCCTTCTTCATCTGAGAATGTACATCTGTGACTCGTTCTTTTGAGAACACAAATCCCAGACCCTAAGGCCTAGGGAATTTTGAAATTGCTGATTTGGGAAGGGCATGACTGTTGTCTCAGAACTTCTTGTTTTGTGGGCAGGAAGGAGTATGACAGGACAATAGTGGAGTCCTTTAAAGTACATAGCCTGGGGAATACTATTATTATCTTTCTATATTTCTATTCCAGAATTTATTAAATATCATTATTTGTTTGTCTTGCTATTGCTACCACTGGACTAAGAATCACAGGGATCCTGTTGCTGGAATAGAATCTGGTTTATGGCAGATACTAGTTAAATATCTATTGATATGATAATTATTTTTCTCATAATTTTCCTATGAATTGATGATATTCTTATTGAAAAGAATGCAGGCTTTGAAATTAGATAAATTAAAATTGAACTGCCTCTCATTCTGTTATTATCAATCATCTTGGTTGGTAGGGATAAAATTAAATCTAGTTCAATGATACTGTTTTCATTTCTTCTAAATTTATTTTTAAATTTTCTTGCCTTTTTATGTTCTCAATGTAAAACTGAATTAGTGCTTGTCTAACCAATTTAGCAAGGCAGTTCTCAAAGTGAAGACTCTAAAGGCCCAGAGGCCCCAAAACTTTTCGGGAGCTTTATGAGCAAAAAAAACTCATAATGATGCTTAGAAGCTGTCTGCCTTTTCCCTGTGTTGACATTTACACACGTTTTCCAAAAAGAATGATGGGTAAAATATCCACCCTTGGCAAATATCAAGGCAACATGCCAGACTGTTCTAGTAGTCATTCTTTACTGCTATAATTCACAGGAGGATTGCAGGGATATTCTAGGGATATTCTAGATATACCTAGGGATATTCTACATCCAAGTTACACCCCAAGCCCCATTTTATTTTTTATTTTGAAACAGAATCTCACAAAATTTCTGAGGGTCTCACTAAGTTGTGGAGGCTGCAACCAGGATGGAGGGGAAGGGTTTTTACCTCTGAGCTATACCCCTTGCTTTAGTTAGCTAGGTTCAAGTCCAGCCTCAGCAACTTAGTGAAGGCCTAATGTGAAACTGAATTGATGGCTTGTCAAATCAATAGAAAGAAGGAAACAAAGGAAGAAAGAAAGAAAGAGAATTTCGCCTCGGAATAACCCTGATGAAAGCTGCAATATTAATTTATTAAATTTCAAGTTTAAAAATATATTTCTCTCTTTCTCTCTCTCTCTCTCGCTCTCTCTCTCTCTCTCTCACACACACACACACACACACACACACACACACACACACCCCGTACCCCAGTACCCTGGGGGCTCTGCCACTGAGCTACATCCTAGGCCTTTATTTATTTATTTTTTATTTATTTATTTATTTATTTTTTTAGACAGAGTTTAGCTAAATTGCTGAAGCTGGCCTCAAACTCTTAGTCACTGAGATTATTGGATGTGTCACCATGCATGGCTCATTTCTTCAATATTCTTTGTGACAAAAAGAAATAATGAAATAGGATTTGTCAGGGGAAATTATTGTGTAACTGAGTTGCAAGTAGAACTAGATATTTTTAAGTAGAACACCAATTTTACTTGAACAACTGAAAATTATTGTTATGCTGACTAGGAAATTTGGTGACATTTTCTGGAACATGAACAGTTATATCATTGCAGCACATGATAAAGTTCAAAATGTAGAGTAGAAGTTGGAACTTCAGAAAAGTTATATTCACCATTGTGAGCTTGATAGCTTCCTAGTAACTTTTTTTTTCTTTTTTGTAGTGCTAAGGGTTGAACCTAGGGATATTCTACATCCAAGTTACACCCCAAGCCCCATTTTATTTTTTATTTTGAAACAGAATCTCACAAAATTTCTGAGGGTCTCACTAAGTTGTGGAGGCTGCAACCAGGATGGAGGGGAAGGTTTTTTACCTCTGAGCTATACCCCTTGCTTTAGTTAGCTAGTTAGTTAGTTTGTTTTAGTTATTTATGATACTGGGGGTTGAACTCAGGGGCATTCTACTTCTGATCTACACTCCAGCCCTTTTTATTTTTTATTTCAAAACAAGGCCTTGCTAAGTTGTTGAGGCTGGCCTCAAGCCTGAGATCCTCCTGTCTCAGCCTCCCAAGTACTGGGATTAAAGGCACGTGCTACCACACCAGGTCCCACTCATTGAATTTTGGTGTAGTAACAAAGAATATCCACAATTACCTTCAAAAAGGCTATTAAAATTCTCCTCCCTCTTTTAGCTACAGACAATCCCTGACTTGCAATGGTTTGACTTATGATATTTTTACTTTAAGATGGTGCAAAAAGGATCTTGCTCATAGGTGAAATCTAAAAAAGTGCTCATGTCATAGACATTGGGAGCAGAGACTGAGGAGTACAAAGAGAAAGGAGGGCTGTGAAAGACTACTCAGTGGGCACTAAGTTATATTTAGGCAGGATAAGTAAGTTCTGATATGCTACTGCACAGTAGGGTGACTATAGGTAACAATAGCAGACTGTCTATTTCAAAGATGTCAGAAGAAAAATATTGAATGCTTTCATCACAAAGAAATAAATGTTTGAGATATGCTTCTTACCCTGACTCGAACATTTTACAATGTATACGTGTGTTGAAATACTACATGATACCCCATTCATGTGTACAACTTTTATGGGTCAATTAAGTATGTTTTTAAATTTAAAAAGAAAAAGTCCAGCATGTCAGAACATGCCTGTAATCCCAGTACTTGGGAGGCTGAGACAGGAGGATCACAGATTTGAGGCGAGCATCAGCAACTTAGCAAGTCCATCAGCAACTTAGTGAGACCCTGCTTCAAACTAAAATAAAATAAAACAAAATAAAATAAGATCCAGGGGCCATAGCTCTGAGGTAGAATGCCCCTGGGCTCAAGCCAGTACCAATAAATGAATATTTAACAAAAGATGGTGGAAAACCCATATGCATTCAATGAATGCCATACTTTTAATATTAAATTTTTATCTTTTCCCAGTCTAAAGATATACAGTAAAATACTTTCTTGCAAAACTAGACAGCTGCAGCTCCCAGTCAGCCATGCAATTATAAAGGAAAACAGCTGATACTCTACAACAGGTGTATTAAATTCATTTTCAACTTACTATATTTTCAATTTACAATGATTTATCAAAAGAACCCCATACTACATCAAGTAACATCTATATAAGGCCACATTTTCTTCATATACTTTGATTAAAACAGCATATCTCAGACTGAGAATGTAGACGTAGATATGAAAATCTAGCTGTTTTATATATTAGAGTAATTTGAAAAAATATAAGATAAGGTCTCTTTTCATTAACCTTTGTGTAGGTCTTCAGAATATTTTCATTAAAATTAGGTATGTAAACATGTAATGTGTTTATTATTATCATTTTATATGAATTAAATAAGATTCTAATTATCCATTTTAATTTATAATATAACTATTAGTAGGTATAGCCCACATAAATAAAGCTCTTTACATTCCTTAATAAGTTTTAGAAAGTAAAAAATTTGTGAGATCAAAACGTTTGAGAACCACTGATTTAATATATTGTGACCAGCATTTTAAAAAGTAAATAGAATATAAGAGAACATTATATTTGTCTCAATTATTCAAATACAAATAGGCATATGCAGGTACTGCGTCATCAAGTAAAATGTATTTTTTTACTCCTGCAGTCAAAAAGTTTGAAAAAAATATATACTAGATCATCTGCTCCTTGGAGCAGGAACTGTGCATTTTTATCTTTCTAGGCCAAGATACTTAGCACATTGTCTGACACATATACCAACTCAATAAATATAGAATGAACCTCGTCTAGCTCTCAATTTTCACATTCTATGCATCAACACACCCTGTTAGCTCCACCTTCAACACCAGTTCAGACTCTCTCCACTCACCACAAAATCCAGGCCACTCGCATTTCTACCCTGGATTATTGTAATGGCCTCCTAACTATCACCTTGAATTCAGCCTTTCCCCTACAGTCGATCCTTAATATGGTCGCCTTTTACCTCCCTATATTTAGAAGTTTTATCTCCAATATCAACTCCTATTTTCTTCCCTTGGCTCATTTGCCACTAGCTGTCTTGGCCTCACTCTTGCTCCTAGAACATGCAGTCTGTCACTAGGGCTAAGACTTCATCATTCAAAATTCTCCATTTTTATACCAGAATGACCAGCACGCCAGTTCTTGTGTTACCTTCTGCCAGCTGCTTCTATACACTACACTTTCCATCTACAATCTCTCTTGTGTCCTTTGATGAGTTCTTCCATGGATCCCTGGAACCTCCATCACCAATTATACTCGTATTTTTAAAGCTGAGTAAGTAGTAATGCCCACACTTGTCAATACATCTAAACAAGAGCTTGGCAGAAATTAGCAGTCCTTGCATCTGGATGTTGTTGTTCCTAAATTAGTTTCCAAAGTATTCTAAAAAAGAAGTTTAGCTGAAGTAATGCGAAATATAGTAATGGTGCAAAAGAGTTTTCTGGGATAAAAAGCAAAACTCTTTAGAGGTACTAGTTCTAAAACAGAAGGAAAGCTAGAGAACAGAAAGGTAAACCAATAATCTTCTGTACGTGGGTATCCAATTTTCACAGCACCATTTACTGAAAAGAATACATTCCTCAATTTTTTTTAAAGGCACATGTCTTATTGAATTTTTTAGTTCCAGAAACAGAATCGAAGTTTATGCACTTTTGTGTGTGTGTGTGTGTGTGTGTGTGTGTGGCACTGAGGATTGAAACTAGGAGTGTCCTACCTCTAAGCTATACTGTTTTATTTATTTGGAAACAGGGGCTTGCTAAACTGCTGAAAGCCTCACTAAGTTGCTGAGGCTGGCTTTGAACCTGCAATCCTCCTGTCTCAGCTTCTCAAGCACTGGGATTATAGGCATGTGCCACCACACCCAATTTATTTGGCTGTTATGTACATTTAGCTATAAAATAATTTTAAAATAAATGGCAATGTAATTAATGCTTAAAATTTCAGGGCTGAGTGTCCTGGGGTAGCGGTGCCTTCCTTACTGTATAGTCATTGGACAGAGATTAAAATACTCCAAACTTTCATTTACATATTTGTAAGTTTAGAAGTTTAATATCAAAATTATCGTGGTTGAGTTTAGGGATGGAGCTCCATGGCTGATTGCCTAGTATGCACAGGTCCCTGAGCTCGATACCCATGCTGAAAGTAAAATTCATGCTCTGATATACAAATTTACATCATCATCATCATCATCATCATCATCATCATCATCATCATCATCATCATCTACTGTCAACCTACCTTCTTTTTCTCTACCAAGTTTAGAACTGTTTTCTACAAGGAAATCTATTTCTCCTGATAAGACAGCTCTGTACTAATCTCCCTCTTGCCTCAACTCTCTATTCCCCACCTTCAAATCATTCTATGATGCAACACTAGGAACTGAACATTTTTAGTCACTACTGAATATGAACCCATAACCACTTGGCATCCATCCTCCATGAATTCACTGATTAGGAGAGGGTGACTCTGCCTAAGTTGGATGACAGCATAACTTATCAGTCATCTAGCCTAAAAGAGGAAGCGTTTTGGAGTCGGGAATGGGATGAGGCTGTCATGACACTGCTAAGTTTTTCTTAGTCTCAAAATGACTGATTCTATATCCTCACAATAGTACAACTAACTAGAGTTGCCCTGCCATCTTCAGAAGACATGATACATTTAAAAATGTGGATTCTTCTTGGTTTGCCCAGAGAATCTTTGGTTAGAAAATTCCATGTGCTTTCCTTGACCTAGAAAGAAGAATTGGTTTCCTTCTATAGAGGAGTATCAGTCTGAATTCATTATTAGCTTTACTTTAATAAATTCTACACAAAATATAATGAAGGCAAAGAGTTGGATATAAAGCTAGTTTCAACACACAATCAATACTGACATCTTATTTCAACAGCTTTATCAACATACAACTCTCAGACCATACAATTCAACGTGTAAAATACACAATTAATTGTTTTGTTTTTTGTTTTTTTGTTTTTGTTTTTTTTTTTTTTTTTTTTTTTTTTTTTTTTTTTTTTTTTTTTTTTTTTTTTTTTTTTTTTTTTTTTTTTTTTTTTTGCGGTACTGGGGATTGAACTCAGGGGCATTCTACCTCCGAGCTATACCCCCAGCCCTATTTTTTATTCTTTATTTTGAAACAGGGTCTCACTAAGTTGCAGAGTGCCACACTAGGTAGCTGAGGCTGGCCGCGAACCCGGATCCTCCGGTCTCAGCCTCCCGAATGCTGGGATTACAAGCGTGCGCCACCATGACCAGCTCAATTAATTGGTTTTTAGTATGTAAACAAATAACCAAATTTTTAGACCACTTCCATCACTCTGAAAAAAATAAAAAATAAAAGGTCTACACCCATTAGGAGTCCCTCCCACTCCTACTAAGTTCTCCCTGTCTGTCCCTAGGCAACCTCAAACCAACTTTTTGTCTCTACAGATTTGCCTAGTTTGGACATATAGCATAACATAAATGTCAATATACACATTACAGAATCACAAGAAAGATGAATCTGAGGGATGACATGCTTTTGCATGGCTGGCCTGGGGGAAAGAGGAACCACCAGGAAGATGGTGCACTGGGCTGTGGTGAAGGCAAGGAGGTGCTGATGGCCTGAGATCGGCCAGAGGAAAGCGTGCTGAAAAGTCAGCCTCAAGAGGCCCCTAGGGCTGACCTCCGGTTTCTGTGCTTCTGCCTGTTTCCTTTACATGTGTTCCCATCTCCCAAAGGAAATTATTTTGACTTTTCAAGAATATATTTCCATTAAAGCCTTCCCTTATGTTCTGACAAATTTTTGAAAAGCAAACAAAGTAAAACAAAATGGATTACGTGCCAAAGGTTAAGTTGATAGAACATACCCTATGCCAGAGGATCTGTGTGCACGATCTCATTTAATCACATAGGAGCTCTATATTTTATGCCCTGCAATTAAATTCAGTTTACAGAAGACAGAAGTGAGCAGTTTGGTGTACTTGGTCCTGAAACTACTGGGTGCTGTGGATGAGATCAAAGACTCCCAATTCTTAAAATATAACTGCCTTGGGGTTTCTTTTAGCCCTTTTCTAATCCTGCTTTTCTAATGACTGTTTTGTTTATCTAATTCGTCAGCACTGTACTCTGTTTTCTTAGCTAATATGATTTGCACCACAAGTACTAGGCAGCCTGTACAGCTCCTGGCTTCTGGTGAGGCAGTCATGTCCATGGACCCAGGACATCACAGGGCAGCTGAGCTGTCTGCTCAAGTCACGAAATCCCCTCAGGTCTCTGGGAAACTCAGGAGCTAGATTTGATTACCTTTGAGCTCACAGAGACTCTGATGTTGATTTTCCATTCTGGGACAAATTACAGGCATCACAGATGCTTCCAGAGTATAATTGATTAAATCTCACTAGATCATTTTTGTTCGTGAAGAAGATCCAGAAAGATACTAATGAATATAAAAATGAAGAGGAAAAAAATTTTGTCATCAAACTTATCTTTAAGCAGCTAGGAATATAAGGAACATAAGGTTGAAGGACAAAAGTAAATTTTAATGGAGGAATATGTAAAACATGAAGTATGCATTTTAATCATTGAAGTTCTATGGCATTAAATACATGCACATGACTATGTAAATGTCATCACCATCCATCTTCCTCCTTTAACTTCCCTGTTGGGTTAAAAAGTAACCCAGTCCTCTCCTCCAGCCCCTGGAAACTTTATTCTACTTTCTGTCTCTATGAATTGGCCTACTTTAGAAATCCGACATAAAATTAAGCTTGCAATATCTGTCCTTTTTTGACTGGCTTATTTTATTTAGGATAGTGTTTTCAAGGTTCATCTATGCTGTAGTATCTATCAAAATTTCCTTCCTTTCTAAGACTGAATAATATTACATGCATATACAAATACACCGCATTTTGTTTCTTCATTCATTTGTTGGTGGACACTTGCATTTTCTACTTTTTGAAAATTGTAAATATCGCTGCTATGAACATGGATGTGCAAATATCTGTTCAGGTTTGTGCTTTTCCCTTCTTTGGGATATATGCTTAGAAGTATAACTGATGCTTCATGTGATAATTCTACGCGTAACTTACAGAGGAACTGACAAAACGTTGTGCCACTTTACCATCACACTAATAATGGGCAAAGGTCTTGGTTGCTCTACAATCTTGCCAAAATTTGTCTGGGTTTGTTTGTTTGTTTTTTTTGTTTGGGTAATAGCCATCCTAATGGGTTTGAAGTAGTACCTCCTTGTGGTTTTAATTTTTATTGCCCAATGGTTGGTGATGTTGAGCATCTTTTCATGGGTGTATTGGCTATTTGTATATCATTTTTTGTCTTTTCAAGTCCCTTGTACATTCTTACATCATACCTATTTTTGTTTTGCTTTGTTTTTGAATTGTAGGAATTCTTTACATATTCTGAATATCATAATTCTCTTGTAAGACCTATGATTTGCAATTATTTTTCCCATTATATGGGCTGCATTTCCACTCTGTTGATAGGGTCCTTGGATGTACAAAAGTGTTTAATTGTGATGAGTCCTCATTTGTCTACTTTTCCTTTTGTTTCCTGTTTTTTGGTGTTATATTAAACATTGTCTTGCCAAATTCAACTTCATAAAGATTCTCCTATTTTCTCCTAAGAGTTTTACAATTTTTAGTAGTTACATTTAGCTCGTTTATCTATTTTGAGTTAATTTTTGTATGTGGCATAAGAATCCAAATTCTATTATTATTATTATTACTATTATCATTATTAGTATTATTTGTATGTGAATACTCAGTTTTTCTAACATTAAATTTTGAAAAGATTGCCCTTTTCCCATTGAATGATCTTGGTATGCTTGTCAAAAATCTTTGACCACAAGCCGGGCGTGGTGGCGCATGCTTGTAATCCCAGCATTCGGGAGGCTGAGACCAGAGGATCTGGGTTCGCGGCCAGCCTCAGCTACCTAGTGAGGCACTCCGCAACTTGGTGAGACTTGGTTTCAAAATAAAGAATAAAAAATAGGGCTGGGGGTGTAGCTTGGAGGTAGAATGCCTCTGAGTTCAATCTCCAGTACCACAAAAAAACAAAAAACAAACAAACAAAAAACTTTGACCACATATTCAAAGGTTTATTTTGGGACTCTCTATTCTATTTCACTGGTCTATGTATCTATCTTTATGCCAGTACCACACCACATTGATTAGTGTAGCTTTGCAATGCAAATTGAAATCAAGAAACATGAGAGTGCCAGCGTGCCAGCTTCTTATTCTTTCTCAAGATTGTTTTGACTATTCAGGAAAAGTTAATTTTGTGAATGAGGGAGTAAACAAACTTAAAAGTACAATTAAGCCAGGTGTGATGACCTTAGGAAGAAATAAAACGGCTTTAGGCAATTCTGGTGAGAAAATTGGATGATTTTTATTTCAATGACATGTTAAAAAGCATTTAAGAAACAAATGATTTTCTAATTCTTCAGGATAAGTTCCAGTGAGATATATATATATATACAGGATAGATAGTCAAGTATAGCGTATTAGAAGTAAAAATAGAGATATCACTTTGTGCACATTCAAGATTGTTTTGTTTTGTGATACTAGAAATTGAACTAGGGACATTCTACCTCTGATCTACATCCTCGACCATTTTTATTTTTTATTTTGAGACAAGGTTTTGCTAAGTTGCTAAAGGTGACCTCAAACCTACCATCCTCTTGCCTCAGCCTCTCAAGTAGCCAGGATTACAGGCATAACATCATGCCTAGCTTTTATAGTTCTTTTTCTTTTTTTATGGTACTGGGGATTGAACCCAGGGGCATTCTACCTCTGAGCTTTACCCCCAGTCCTACTTTTTATTCTTTATTTTGAAACAGGGTCTCACTAAGTTGCGGAATGCCTCACTAGGTAGCTGAGGCTGGCTGCGAACCCGGGTCCTCCGGTCTCAGCCTCCCAAATGCTGGGATTACAAGTGTGTGCCACCACGCCCGGCTGTAATTCTTAATAAAAGTGGCAGAATGTGCTGAAAAAGCAACACCTTAAAGTATAGGAAAACTGGCCAAAGTATCTGTGCTCTGAACTAGCCCCCTAAGAGATAGTATGTCCATCTACATTTTAATCCATTGTGTTATGTAATCCCCAGGGTATAAAATCCAGGTGTGTGGTTCTACTTTCTGTTTTCCCTCAGCTACAATACTGTGAGATACATGAAGACAAGAATCTCTTCTTTCTGGGAAGCTTTCCTAACCCTTGGGGACCAACTCACAAGGAATCTAAGCCTCTGTTGTCCCTTGGTGCCTATCTGTAGGTAACGAAGCCACTTCATGTAACTTGCATGCCTAGATGTTCTGTCTCTCCAGACTCAAGACATTGGTAGCCAATGCTCAGGGATCTGCTTTGCACCTCTTCTAAAATAATTGATAAGAAACACTTTTCAAACTCCTGTTGGATGATAATGAAACTCTGTTTATTAAAAGAAAAGGGAAAGTTCTTAGCCATATTAAAACACACACACACTCATACGAGCCTTCAGAAACTGGTGATAGCAATCCCGCAGGAGGCCTGGTTGTAGAGAAAATTCTGCCTGATGAAAGATAGTGTAGACATTATTCTCTGAGTCATGCTCTGCATGACTCTTTTGTTATTTGGTTTTAGTTTCATTTTTTTGACAATTAGTAACAATCTACATATTTCTCCAGGAATTATTTCTAACCACTTCAGGAACAAAAGAAACCTAAAGAAGAAAGCAAAGCTAGCAAGAGACTTTGTGTTTGATGAATTTTTTTCTCTGTACAAAAATGAATGGCTAATTACTTGTTTTGCCTCTATCTAGCTAGATTCCCATTATTTTCCCTTAGAAATTAAAATAATAAGGGAAATGAAATGATTGGCATACAATTGAAAAGAAAAATAAGTTAATGATAAATTTGAGAAATTTTCATTGGAGACAAATGTAGAAAAGGCTTATTGATGGTAAAAGCCAAACTAGAGGATTCAGGGTTCAGATGTGACTCAAAAATAGCAGTAATAATAGCTCTTACATGATAAACTTTTTAATGCATTAATAAGCTTAGAATTAATGTAGTCTAAATCTGTTCAGTGTCCTTTCTCTTCTTAAGTAAAAGTGAACATCACTGGACCCATTCTTATTTTCCCTTGAGCTTGCCTTCTCTAATTAAGGGAGATAGTAATGGCACTTTGATCTCATCTAATCTGGCTTTAGGTAATTATGGTTCATTGTGACAATTACAAGTTACATTTATAATGAACAGTAAGGGGAAAAACCTTTCAAGTGCAGTTTATTAGCCTTTGAAAACCTGCTACAGAATGGACAGCTGAGATATATTTACTGAGCAATCAAATTCTTGTTGAATTATGTCTAAGAATTGACATCCATAGCTCTCTTACACCATAACTCCAAACCCATTTCCTCCACAATCCTCCTGTAATTAACCCTAGAATGGCACAACCATTTTAATGCTTCCTCAGCATTCTATACAGTCCACAACATTTATTGGAGTAATGCATAAAATATGGTCCTTGCTTTAGTCTACTTTTCTGCTGTGAGCAAAATACCTGACCTGAACAACTTAGAGGAGGAAAAGTTTATTTGGCTCACAGTTTCAGAGGTATAGTCCACAGTTGGCCAGTTCCAAGGTAGACATCATGGCAGCATAGTGTGGCAGAGGAAAGCTGAGCTCAACTCAATGGCAGATAGAAGCAGAGAGAGAAGAAGAAGCAACCAGGGACAGATATAGTCCCCAAGGCTACATCCACAGTGACCCGCCTGCTCCAGCCATGCCCTATGTGTCTAAATTACTACCCACTAAATCCATTCAAATTATTAATCCTCCACTGGATTTATCCATTGGTGATAGTAGAGCCCTGATTCAATTATTTCACCTCTAAATATTGTTGTACTGGGGACATGCTTTCAACACCTGAGCTTTTGGGGAGACATTCCAAACCCAAGCCATAACAGTCCCTTTAAATGTATCATTTTAAAAAATTGTGTTTATAGCTTTTCCATTTATATGTAAGTTCCATGAGGACAGAAATTTCCATTTCCATTTCTTTTGTTTCTTTTCAAATCCTATGCAATACTGACTTGTGCCTTCCCTTCTCTCCTCTCAAATTCTCCTCACTGGATGGGACCCTTGGTCACCTCAAGATTCAACTGGGACCCTGTTCTTTTAAAAGTTCTTATAACAATAGTAGTTGTTATAAGTATATTTGTCTAATCTTTGCCACTTTTTATATAATAATTTTTAAAGAAACATTATGGTTATACATAATAATGGAATTTGTTGCTACATGCTTGTACAGGCACCTAACATAATTTGGTCAATTTTGTTTCCCAGTACCTATCTCCTTTATCTCCCTTCTCCTCTCCCTGACTTCCTTCTTCTACTGTCACCCTTCTGTTTTCATGAGATTAGCCTCCTCCCTTTCCTTTTTTCTTTTTAGCTTCCACATATGAGAGAAAACATATGGCCCTTGGCTTTCTGAGTCCGGCTTATTCATTTAACATAATTCTCTACAGTTCCATCCATTTTCCTGCAAATGACATAATTTTGTTCTTCTTTTTGGCTGAATAAGGCTCAATTGTATATATGTACAATATTTTCTTTATCCATTCATCTGTTGACAGACACTTAGATTACTTCCATAATTTGGCTATTGTGAATTGTGCTGATACAAACATGAATATGCATATACCACTATAGTATTCTGACTTTAGTTCTTTTGGATAAATGCCAAGGAGTGATATAGCTGGGTCAGATGGTGGTTCCATTTAAAGGCTGTTGAGGAAACTCCATACTGATTTTCATAGTGGTATACTAATTTGTTATCTCACAAACAGTGTATAAAGTTCCTTTTCTCCCACATCCTCACCAGCATTTATTGTTGATTCCTGATGATTTCCATTCTAACTGGAGTGAGATGAAATTTCAGTGTAACTTTGATTTTCATTTTCTAGTTTGCTAAAGATATTGATCTGTGTATGTGTGTGTGTGTGTGTGTGTGTGTGTGTGTGTGTGTGTTATTGGGGATTGAAACCAAGAGCATTCTATCTCTGAGCCACATCTCCAGCCCTGTTTTATTTTTTATTTTGAAACAAAGTCTTCCTACATTGCTTAGGGTCTCACTAAGTTGCTGAAACTGTCCTCAAACCTGCAATCTTCCTGTCTCAGCTTCCCAAATACTGGGATTACAGTCAATGTGCCACTATGCCAATCTTGAAAAACTTTTCATATATTTCTTGGCTATTTATAGCTCTTCTTTTGAGGATTATCTATTAGTTCATTTATTGACAGGCACTTAGATTACTTCCATAATTTTGATTAGGATATTCGGCAGTTTTGTTTTTGTTTTTAGAAAAATTTTGGTTGGATTTTTTTGTTGTTTTTTTGAGTTCTCTATATATTCTGGATATTAATCCTCTGTCAAAAGAGTAACTGGCTAAGATTCTATAGGCTGTCCCTTCACACTCTGTGTGTGTGTGTGTGTGTGTGTGTGTGTGTGTGTGTGTGGTGCTAGGGATTGAACCCAGGGAGTGTTCAACCTCTGAGCTATATCACCAACCCAATTTTATTTTTTATTTGGAAACAGGATCTCATTAAGTTGCTGAGGTGGCTCTGAACATGTGATTCTCCTGTCTCAGTTACACTTATAACTTGAAATTACAAGTGTGCTCCATCACACCTGGCCCTCTTTCACACTCTTCATTGTTTAGTTTTCTGTGCAGCACGTTTGAGATTTGATACAATCTCAATTGTTAATTTTTGGTATTATTTCTTGAGCTTTAGGAGTGCTATTGAGGAAGTTGTGGTCTAGGTCTATATGTTAGATCACTGACTTTACATTTTCTTCTAGCAGTCTAAACTTTGCCACTTTTTAGACAGCTAATTATATACATCTTCAGCTTTTTTATCTATAGATGAAAAATTGCTTATGAATGATTCTTTCCAAATTTTTCTCTAATTTCTCATATCTTAAGGACTTTTTTGTGGTAAGAACTCTAAATATGAGATCACCTACCTTCTTAACAACTTTTAAAGTATATACTACAGTACTGTTAGCTATAGGCATGATGCTGTACAGCAAAATTCCAGAATGAACACTTTTACACAACTGAAACTTTATAGTCATTAAAAAATTGAGCTTTATCATATTATAACTTTATAGTATTTATTTGAACAGACAGAAAGCATGAATTTGGAAGCATTAAACTGAAAAGGGTTCAGGGGCTCTGCCTAAAAAGCATAAGGGAGTCTTTTATAGGGTGAGTACAGTAGCAAGATAAAATATTTGGTTGGTTAGAGTGGAGCAGTAGCATTGTCTCAACTGATCATTCCACTGGAAAGTCCCTGGTTAGAGGAAACTCAACTCTTTGAGTTAGTCTTAAGACCATTTATAATGAGTGGTTTCCACTTTAGCAATCTAGGGCAACGGAATCCCCTAAAAGCTTCTCAGTTAAGTATTTTAACACCATTTAACAGCAACTGTCATTTCCCCTTGCTCCTATTTCTGGTAAATATCATTCTACTTCCTGTTTCTATGAATTTGATCGTTTTAGATGATGAAATTATGTGATATTTATTCTTCTATGTCTGGCTTATTTCACTTACATAATATCCTACTGAGTCATCTGTGTTGTTTCATATGCCAGTAGTTCCTTCTTTTTTAAGCCTGAATAATATTCCATGGTTAATATGCCATTATCCAACATTTAAAATTTTGGATTTAAAATTTTAAATTCTTGAATCATGAATGTAAACTGTAAGTGAAATATACTAGGAATCCCTTAGTGTTTTTCCTATTATTTTGCAAATGCCTCAAAATTGATATGGTAAACCTTTCTTTTTTTGTGGTACTGGAGGTTGAATGCAGAGGCATTCTACCTCCGAGCTATACCCCCAGCCCTATTTTTTATTCTTTATTTTGAAACAGAGTTTCACTAAGTTGCAGAGGGCCTCACTAAGTAGCTGAGGCTGGCCGCAAACCTGGATCCTCCGGTCTCAGCCTCTCAAATGCTGGGATTACAAGCATGCGCCACCACGCCTGGCTATGGTAAACTTTTAAAATTGCTCTATTAAACGTATTTTTCAATATATTGAAATCTCTTTTGTGCTACCACAAGAAGGTATAGTTTAGTATATTTTGCCTCTAATGTATGTTCCCTTGCCAAAATATTGTGTTTATCAGTTTTAACATTATGTAAACTTTAAGGAACTATGTTGTAGGTGCCATCTGTTTGGGGGAAAAAAAATCTGGCTACGATGTTGAAATTTACAACTAAGATAATTATCTTGTTTTAGCTTTGCCTGCCAAGATCTCACCAAAATCTTATCTATTGGTATAAAAGCTCTCTGTATTTTTCAAAGATATTAAATTATAACTTATAGTCTTATTATGGTAGCTGGTTGTTAAGTGAAGGAGATCAGAATCTGCCATCCCCAAATATGCTACTTCGGCATAGGATTGTTTAAAGGTGGAAGCAATAGAGAATCCACAAATGCCAGAAAGAAGTCTTCTGCCTCCCTTATCTGACTAAAACAACAACTGCTGGAAAGCAGATCTCTATAAATCCCCTCTTCAAAGTGGATCTAATCACAGGAGGGAAAAGGTGAGCAAAATCTCCTCAAATCTCTTGTCAAGGAGAGGTTCCTATCTCTACAGGAAAGGGAAAGACTGCTCATATCTGTAGAGACAAATATTGTCATAAACTTTTTTATCTCTCATTTGTTCTCCTGAAAATCAAATTTTCTTTCCTAAAAAGAAACTAAGCTAGTTATACAAGTCTCTAACCTTAACCATCTAATGAGCTAACTACTTCAGTTTTTAGTTCCCTTATGCATATTAGTAAACCTTATTTTCCTAATAATCTGTCTTTTATTAGTTTAATTCACAGGCACCCAGGAAATAAAATGAAATAGAGGGAAATTGTTTTTCTCCTCCTATAGAAACCATATTGTTACATTTCCACATATTAAATAAACCAATACATTTGCAGTCATGCTGACATTTAAATCCTTGCCTTTTTGGAAGAAAAAAACTTATAATCAAAATCAATATATTTGACACATCAACATAGGACCCTGAGTAAGGGAAAACATTAATTTGAGTGAGACAAAAGTCTATTGTGTGCAAGTAGTTGTAACCCACAGTGCTAATATCCTTCTTTTAAATATAATGCTGGGGTAGACATGGTCTGTCATAGTTTTCCTGTTTGTTTGACCACCCTTCTCATAGGACCTTCAAATGTCCTATGCCTACCCTCATATGCACATTTCCTTTTACATGGTTAATGTCCAAGAGACACAATCACCAAGACCTAATAAATGAAATGTATCCTTTTTCTATATTTGATTTGCAACTCAGCTGACCTCTCAAGCAAGTTAATGGTGTGAAACATTTTACAAATGGATCAGGAAGAACTTCTAGGTAGCATTATCCTCTTTCTTCCTGTCTGAAAGGGAAAAAAATGTAGCAATGAGCAATGTTAGATCATTCCTGTTAATTAGGTCTTTTTGTACTCTGAAATTAGTGCTTCAGGCACTGAGTATTTGATTTTGAAAGTAGCTTGTTTTGTAATATTAATGAGGCATAAGCAAAACTAAATGTAAAAGATTACTAAACACAGAGCTCCTGAAAAGCAACATGAAGATATCTTTTCCCCTTAACATTCTGACAATGCAGTAATTTTCCTAATGGTTTGGAACTGCTGTTGTGATGTGATTCCAGGAGGACTTGCCTGTGAGCAATTGTGTCACATGACACATATAAATGACCTTAATAAATAAAGCACCTTAGTCCTTTTAATTGCTAATGAAGTTTAAGTCTTAAAGCAGTAAAATTATTTTTAAAATACACTACATGGTTACTCGCTCTTCTACTTGAAAGAAATAAAAATTGTTGTATCATACCAACCTTAAACAAGAAATCTTTTATTTCATCATCTTTCTACCTAGACTCCTTCAATTTTCAGTTAATAAGATATTTCTTTAACCACTATTATTTTAAGTACAACAGAACTAGTGTTTTAGACAATCATTCCTTAAGGCCTTGAATTCCAGTCCCACTTGTAGGGTGCTATGATTTTAGTGAGTGTTTGTGTCCCTTTCAAAATTCATATTGAAACTTAACCCCCAATGCAGTAGTATTACGAGGTGTGACCTTTTGAAGGGCTCTGCTCTCATGGATGGGATTAATGCCTTACGAATGGGCTGGAAGAAACTACCTAGACCCTTTTGGCTTAGCCATATAAGGGCATAGCAAGAAGGTTCTTATCAGATACCAAATATCGGTGTCTTGATCTTGAACTCCCCAGTCTCCAGAACTGTAAGATTTAAACTTCTAAATTGTATAAGTTACCCAAACACAAATAGACTAAGACAACACAAACAGACTAAAACAGAGTGGGTCTCTAATTTGCAGGATCTGGCGTGATCTCAAGCATTCCATTCATACCTTTTCTCATTTTGATCCTCATGAATTAAGGTTCCTAGAAGTAGCCATTGGTCATCCTTTGAGCTTACATGCACCTTGCTGGACATTGTTGCACACATCACTCTGGAAGACACTCCAGTTTCTATAAAATCTTATCTAACCTAAGACACATCTATTTAACACATTAACCTTTGCACTAAAAATCCATTGGTTTTACAATTCCATATAAAAGCAACAGAACTGAATCTTTAGAACAAAGTGTGCCTGCAGTAAATGTCGTCAAAGTAAAATAAGCAGGTCACAGGCTCAATTGCCTGTGTTCTGCAATGTAGCGCAGGGAAGGAAGGAGAGCACCTCTGGCGGTGGTGAGGCATAGCAGAGTTCGCAATGGGGTTTCCTTTGAAACCTCTGGGCACTGTCTTGCTCTGCATTCTAAACACCCTGCAGAAGGTCAAGATTTCATTTGCCCGCCCTCCATTTCAGGGTAATTGGAAGCATGCTTCTTCTAGTTCTCCCCTCCCCTGATGTGATGACTTTTTAGCACCTAGAGCAGACTTCCTTGAGAAAGAGACATCTGTACTCTGCCATTTCCCAGGCGTCAGCTCAGCATTCCTTTCTACCTACCAGAGACTTTTTGAAAAAGGAATTCATTTAATCCCTTTTTAATGTGACCAAATATGTTTTCACAAATGGGAGATTTTCTCAAATGTGGCATTCATAGCAGCTTGCATGGGTTTATGTGGCATGAGTAAATCAAACAGGAAACCTTGCCATTTTGACAGTCTTGTTTAACTGGACCATTTTCACGCACTTTGAGCAGCAAGAGCAAATACAGACAAGACGACCAAGGAATTTTTAAGCTGGCCCAATTGAACCACATGTTTATTCACACAGACAACCTCAATCACCTGAAAAACTCCGAGTTTAATTATATTCCATGCTTTTAGGGATTCCATTAGAGATTTTAGAGACAGGGATTACTCCGCGCCCTACCAAAAGGCATATTTGTGGTTAGCATGTGCCTGCATGGTCTAGATCCATCACTCCCCCTCTTAATTACTACATTATCTATTCAGAAACTCCAGAGAGCATGTGTGGGCCAATACTAGACATAACTGTTTGGCTAATTCCATAGAAAACTTGATTCACTGAACTTAATTCAAGCCAGTCTACACTATCAGTTTCCTATGTAAGCATCAAGAGGCAAATGAACTAGTTGTGTGTCATGTAGAGTAATTAGCTCAGATGATGTTCATTTAAACAGAAGACTGACAGACTAGCTTTACCGACTAATTTAACCAAAATGGGTTAAACTTCTACCCCAGTTCTACAATTTGATGACTTTGTATTTGATACTACAGACTTTATGATGCCAGGGCTTAATCCTCTGAAGATGTAGTACAGACCACTTAAAGAGCTCAAAAAGATAATAATAATACAAAAATGCTCACTCCAGAAACCAGATAGCAATCTCTTAACTACTTAAGAGATAGGAGAAATTCTCTTAAACCTTTCAGTCAGCTCTTAAGCTTTATGGTTTATATAAAAGGAGAATTGGTTACTAAGAAATCAAAAAGTCTCTTTACTGCCAGTGCAAATGTATAGAACAAGGAAATCTAAGACTGTGATGAGGTAGCATAATTCTTTCAACACCATGAAAACACTAAACAAAGGAAATAGACTTTGGACAGGAGAAAAAACACATACAGGTTGAGGGAAAGATGAATTTATTTGACCAAAGGGAAGAAAAGAAAAATTCACTCTAGAAATATTTAATAAAATAAGAGGTTCTTTGTCTCTGCTACCTTAGGTATAAGCCTCAAGGAAGCAGGAAGCCAGGATATAAAGAGCTCTTAAAACATTGACCACTTCTAAGTATCCATGCCTTTATATTCAGACATGAAGATACAATTGATAATAGTATGAAAAACTTTTGGGTCAATTAAGCAAAAATTTTAAAGGAATTACTATGTGTTGAGTTCCACTTATCTTCTGACAATGTAATACATTTTTTAGTGCTCTGTACAAATTCTTGTGATTCTATTCCCTGAGAGTTATAATTCTGTTTTAGCTCTATTGCTTTTATATATGAATAGTTACGTCACTTACACGCCTTGAAATCCTTTTTATTTTACATTGATTTCAGCTAAGGACCTAAAACCAGAAATACTCAGATATGAATCCTATCATAGATATATAATGCCTGTGTAACTTAAGGCACACTTTCTAAATGTCTATAAGCTTCAGTTTCCCCACCAGCAAACGCTGATAAAAATAGTATTTTTCTCGTAAGGTTATTATGAAGATTAAGTGGAATAATGCTTGTAAAGCCCTTATAATGCAGGGATCATATTAAATGCAAAAGAAATCATATGATTCTTATTACAGGTAGTGATAAGCTCTGGGCAGGAAGATAAAACAGGATAAAGATATCGGAGTGACAGAGAGTTGTGTGGGAAGATCTTGTAAATAGAAGACCACCCCTGGGCAGGGTGCAGAGAGGCCTAAGTACTGTGAGGTATTAGCAGTGGCAGAAAGAGAAGTATGTAGGCTTCAGGGAGAAACTGACCTTGGGGGAAGCGCCCAGGGTCCTTGGTAGCAGAAGAGGAGAGAAGGGTCATCTCAGAGGAGTCAGGTAGATTTGACAGGCCATGGTAAGGACATTTGATTTGTTTTGCTTAATCTTACAAAGCCATGGAAGGATTCTGAGCAAGACCAGGACCTGATCTGATGTGTTTTAAAGATCATTCTAGTGACTTTCTTAGACTTCTCAGTTACAAAGGACAACTGTATGTTTGGGATATTCTTTCTTTCCTGTACTTTTATGCCTTTCCCAAGCACCTATTTTCTTTCCAAAAAGGCTCCTGATTCTGTCCCAAAATACCTTCAATAGAAAAATAAACTCGTATTTTTTACTGGGACATAGTCTCAACTTTAGTGTGCCTTTACTAAATAGTATTTTTTTAAATTAAATATGTGACAATGACATTTTTAAAATGAAACCTATCATTTCAGTTTAGTTGTACCAATAAAGCTTTTTTCTAAGTTTTCTTCATTTTATCATCAGTATTTATAATCTTTTTCTTTTTTTTTTTGCAATTTTGGACGATCAAACCCAGGGCCTTGCACACACTAGGCAAGTGCTCTGCCACTGAGCTACATCAACATCCTTTATTTGGTATAGATTATTTATAATATTTATCAAATATTTCTATAAAGGTATTGATTAGAATGTTATTGGGAGTTAAATTATTATAACTATACATGTAAAATGATGTCCTTTAATCAAAGTACTATAAATTTATAACTGTTTTTATCATTAATGTTTTGAAAAATTATTTTTCAATGCATGAGTTTATGCTATTTGGTTTACTTAGCATTAGATCAAGAGCCAAGAAGTCAGTCCAATCATGATAGCTATGTGACAGCAAGCAGAGGGCTTACACATTTAAGGTCTTGATTTCCTAAAACTGCAAAAGGACACAGGATGGATAATTTTAGGGTTTTTCTGTATGAATATTATATTTAGGTATGCTGTAAACTTTTGACTTAGCATTTTTATAGTATGCTATTTACCAATTTACTTACTATCTCAGTGCATTTTTTGTTATTTTTGTTATAGGAGAATGCATAAGGCTGAGTAACTTATTGGAACCTCCTAAAGGTCTCAACATTGCTGCTCTGGTGTTTAAGTTCTCAGCACATGAACTGTGAGGAGCATATTCAAAAAATTATACACCCTCAATCTTTTCATTTAGTCTGGCTTTCCAATTTGTTATTAAACTTTATAAAAGGCCTTATTTTTAAGGAGCACCTGACTAGATCCATATGAAGAATTTTTTAAAAATTAATATTATTTATTTATTGTTTTTAAACATTTCCTTAAAATTGGCTTTCTCAATTTTCCTGTATGACAATATATTGCTTGTAAGTTCTCAATGTAAACTTGCATGTGGAACAAATCCTTGGGAAATGATGTAATGGTATTCTATCATCACTGAATAAACAAATTTTGCCTAGACTTAAAATTTTTTTCTTTATATGCTGTATTATGAACCCAAAGCAAAGCAATCCTTGTTTCAAAATGTAAAAGGACTTGTATTATAAAAGTTAAAATTTATTTTAACTACTTACATTATAAATAATGTGTCTTCAAATCTTATGCCTGGAAAATTCTTACTGCTGAATTTCTTCTCCTGGAAAGCTGGTCTTAATTTGCATTGAATTTCAATGACTTCCTTAAGCAAATACCTGGAGTTCCTCCAGTCTAATGGAAATGTGTGTCCATAGACACAGTTCTACAAACACAGTGAGCTCTTTGGCAGTTTTAGAAAGGTTAAAGGTTGGCCATCATCCAGACCCCAAGCTGTTCACACTGTTACTCCCAGACAGAAAGTTCTAGCAAAATACAATATATCCTTGCTTGAGTAAAAGGATTAGAGTCCAGATACTGCTAAAAAAAAAACCTGGTATTTGTACAATAAGATGGTTCCATTGTCACGATGAGTCATGTTCATTTCCTGGGAGGCTCTGGAACACTAAGCACTATGGTTTGGGACCTCTGCCAAATCCCCCAGCCCTGAAATGGCACACTCCCTCTAGAGCTACACCAATAGTCTAGGTTCTAGACTAGGTAAAGAATGGAAGAAAAGTACATTCCCCAAATGCTTCTGTGTTGCTCTGTTCCTATTCTAGAAGCCTAGATCTAAGGATGTCTTATTTTCTCTTCTACAATAAACCCACTCCAAAAGTTAGTGTTAGCACAGAGAAAAGCAATAATTGGTGATGGGAGCCGGGCATGGTGTCGCACGCTTGTAATCCCAGCATTCGGGAGGCTGAGACCGGAGGACCCGGGTTCGCAGCCAGCCTCAGCTACCTAGTGAGGCACTCCGCAACTTAGTGAGACTCGGTTTCAAAATAAAGAATAAAAAAAAAAAAATAGGGTTGGGGGTGTAGCTCGGAGGTAGAATGCCCCTGAGTTCAATCCCCAGTATCGCAAAAAAAAGAAATAAATAAAAATAAAAATGAAAAAAAAATTGGTGATGGGTTAGAAAAAGGAATTAATAAGGTTAACTGCTCAACAGCAACAAAAAGGGGAAATGCAGCAATACTCACTACGTGCAGAACAGTAGGAAGCTTAGAGAGGGTGAAAAAGCATTAGATTGGAGAAGAGGAAATGGACAAAATCAGGCTAGCTTTTAAATGGATATTTCTCAACTATGCTGGGTCCTATAGTGTTGCCGAGAATGTTCCGGGAACTTCAAAATGTTTTGTGGAGTTCTGTCAAATTTTGCACAGTGTGGAAAATAATTTCTGTTGGAAAGGCAGCCTACTTAATATTCCTGTGTGAACACTTAAGTAGTAGGCAGACCAAATGGGAGAGAGCTGGCTCTAAGGAAAGATGAATATATTTTAATGTAGCAACAGTGTTAAAGAAAAATAATGTATTTACAAGGATAGGCAATAAATTTGCTTTGCAAGTATCAGACAGAGATTAGAACAGTAAAGATTTCTTTTTTCTCAAAGGCATAGTTCAGTAAAGCAATCAAATAAACAATGTGGTGTCTATAGATGTTTTTCTAAGCTCTGTAAGGTATTGTTATAAGCAGGAATGTTTTTATTGCAAATTTTCCTGATTTGTTTTAAGACTTTCAATTGTTCACAAATTTCAAAAATATTTTTGTAATCAAAAGGGTTTCCCAAGTACAAAAAGGTTGTGAACTAGTGACCTAGAAGAGTGATTTTAATTTTGGGTGGAGGAGATGAGCATCACTCCAGCATATTTTCTGACATCTCCACTAAGGGAGCAGGCTAACAAGATCTTCCCTAGAATTGTTCACATGTGCTAGAGAAAAATATTATTTAAAAAGAATTGTAAAGTCGGCTTTGAAAATTATTTCTAAAATTGTGACCAGTCTGATTGTGATTACTTGACTAGTCTTTTTAACACATCAGAAAGTTATTTTAAATGAAATTTAAAGAAACCATATACTATATGTCTTGGGGATTAAATTATTAATGAGTGATTTCATGAGCTATAAATTTTCCATATCATTCAAAATAATTTATTTTTGGATTTAGTTATGCTATTTTAGAAAATAACTTTAAATGTATTGAAATTTAGCTAACAGCAAAGATTTACACTATAATTAACAGAGAAGATTTTTTTTTTTATTTATTTGTTTTTCTTTTTGTGATACTGGGGATTGAACCCAGGGGCATTCTACATCCAAGCTACACCCTCACACCTATTTTTCATCTTTATTTTGAAACAGGGTCTCAGTAAGTTTCAGAGGGCCTCACTAAGTAGCTGAGGCTGGCTGAGAACCCAGATCCTCTGGCTTCAGCCTCCCAGGTACTGGGATTACAAATATGCGTCACCACGCCCGGCTGACAGATAAGTTTTATAGAGTAAGTTTTGTAGTGAATTTCTTTAGGAAACAAGTAGGTTAAATGGAGTCAGGTGATGCAGGAAGTTTTATTTTAACTAACTTATGTAAGTATAAGAGCTTTTAAAAAATTAATTCTGAAGAATTTTGCCTAAAGGAAAAAAGAAATTTAATAAAATGGAAAATTTGTATCATCTCATATATTCATATAGATTTATCATCTTTAGTAGCTTAATTTGATATATTCTAGAACACTTTTAAATTATTAATATTATGAAAGTCTTATATGCTGAATGATGAAATGGTGTTTTAAAATATTGCTGCTGTAAATGAATTTTTTTAAAAAAAGTTCAGTGTCTAATAAGGTTTCCAGTAAGAAAAAAAAAAAAGGAAGTGTACATGGGGAATGATAATAAGAATGGATGTTCTGTTGAGAATTATACATGATCTAATTTGGATAATACAGTGACTTAATCTTAATATGTTCTAACATTCACTTGTATATTGGAATGAACAGCTGGTTAATATACTAATTTCTGCTATAATTATTTGCTTCTTGGTTATATTTTTCATTTGTCTGTTGTTTGTTTTTTTAATACTATGGAAATAACTGGAAAGCATACAAAATAAGTGTAACACATCAAACGTGATTATTTGGGAAGGAAGCCTGAGGTATATAGAAATAGAGACCAGTAGATGTGCAATGAAAATACTGTGCTGTGATCTAGCTGGTCCAAGTTAGTAATGAGAAACTGAAAGTAAACTATTCCTTTCTAACTTCAGTAGAAAGTACATATGAGACCTTTATATATTTCCTGTGGCTACTATCTATAGGTTTGCATCTAATTTGTTGCATCACTTAAATCATGAGTGATCGTAAGGAAAAAGTGTTGAGTAAAAATTGATTGGCTAACATGACATTGCTTATCCACAGTGCAAATTCATGCATCCATAATAGACAATGAGTTGTTATCTTTAATGTACATGGACCAATAAGTAGAACAATGGCCAAATATATGATCAAGTAATTTAAAGGAGAACTAAATATACTGAATAAACATATGCTAAAATATTCAATGCTATTAGTAATTAAATAATTGCAAGCTACTTGGAAAAAGGAGAAGTGTCTTAGTAAACTAAAGAGCCAGGACAGTCTTTCTTGATTTTGTGTGCCTAAACAGAGGAAGATGTGTTGTCCTATGCCATGTCACATTATTCATGGAAATTATTTTGTCTTCTATCCTTATGGAAATCAAAATAATTGCTTCAACACTCCTTCGTATTTTGACTGTGAAGTTTTGGTATTTAACAATAAAGGTAACAAAAATAAATTAATAAGGGGATTTTTATTTGCTACTTAATCTTCTATTTTAGTTTTTGAAGATTCTACTTAATGTGCTATGAGTTTTATTTGTCAGTAGAAAAAATAATAGGACAATTTTCAGATAAAATTACGGAGAAATTAGGACATGAGGAAAGGATCCAGAACAGTAGAAACTTTTTTTTTTCTTTTTCGTACTGGGGATTGAATGTAGAGGCATTCTACCTCCAAGCTATACCCCCAGTCCTATTTTTTATTCTTTATTTTGAAACAGGGTCTCACTAAGTTGTGGAGTACCTCACTAAGTAGCTGAGGCTGGCCAAAAATCCAGATTCTCCTGTCTCAGCCTCCCAAGTACTGGGATTACAAGCATGCACCACCATGCCCTGCAGTAGAAACTTTTTTTTTTTTTTTTGTGGCACTAGGGATTGAACTCAGGGGCATTCTACCTCCGAGCTACACCCCCGGCCCTATTTTTTTATTCTTTATTTTGAAACCGAGTCTCACTAAGTTGCAGAGTGCCTCACTAGGTAGCTGAGGCTGGCCGTGAACCCGGATCCTCCGGTCTCAGCCTCGCGAATGCTGGGATTACAAGCGTGCGCCACCACGCCCGGCCAGTAGAAACTTTTTATAAGAATGATTGCTTCACTGGACTACATATATCAGTGGGAAAGCTAACAGGTTGAATTATTTATTTATTTATTTATTTATTTATTTATTTATTTATTTTATTACTTATTCTTCTACATTCAGATATTCTTCTGGAAAAAATAGAATGTTAGATCTCAATGAGATCTTACAGGTCACCTCATTCTACCTTTCAACATAAGAAGTGAAATAATGAAAGCTAAATAACTTGTACAAATTATACAGCCAATTCATGACTAACTTGGCGTAAAATACCATGTCATTTCTACCAAACCCTAATTTGATTGGATTGACTAATTAATTGCATTGAAAAGAGGTATAATTTTATTTATTTTTCTACACTCATTTCCAGAAATGAGTGTAGAAAAATAATGTTCCAGGAAAGCTTACTCTCTCCCAGTTACCTTCAAAAACACACCCCAACAGACCTGGAATAGCTTTCCAGTAGACACATCCTTCTTCTCTTCTTAAAATAGGGTAGAATTATTATCTGCTCTGTCCTACCTCCATACCTATGGGCATACATATTTTTTCAAAGATCTTTTCAGTATTTCCCAAGAAAATAGTGGTCAATCTTTTAAAATGACTCTGGAGTGTTGCAAAGGCAGGATTTTAGCAGAAGAGAAGATAGGAAAAAGTACGAAGTTATCAAGAAAGGAAATGAATGAACTGCTGATAAATGGAGAAAGTCCAGATGCAATTACATTTGAAATCAAGAAATCTAAGGCAACAGAAATGCATTTGTGTGGATGTTCCTTCTGGAAAATCAGGTCAGACAACTTAGTCCATTAAGTCGCAATAATTTATTCGCTATTTTGCTTGCTAAGGAAGTAAAGAAAGAATTTTTAATGCCAAACACTCATGCTCTTCCAGAATACTTTGTAATCATGTTTTGAATCCTGCAACTCCAGTGGGATGGTTTCTTCTATACAAATACACTATTACCTCTTGAAATTCTCTTTCTTCTTATTCTACTTCCCCACTTCTACCTTCTCTCCTCTACCAAGTGAATATTCTCCTGTTTTGCTTTTTCCCTTTCATGCTTTGCCTCACAGTTCCTTGTTAGAATTCTCTGCTTTTTTTCCTTCCACATTCAGTGTCAGTGAGGGTTTTGCACCTTATTTCAATCCCTCCCTTACCAGATGCCTAGGAAGCCTCTCACCTTGCATGGATTGCCATTAAATAATCAACACAGGAGTGCAGAATTACAAATAAGAGTAAGAAAAGAGCCATGAAAGTACTTATAATAAGCTGGAGATTACAATGAATGGGCAAGCAAAAGATCATAAAATTAATAATGAGAGTGATAAAATTTAAGGTAAATGAGGAGGTTGTAGGTTGAAAATATTCCCAGGACTCTAAAAATCAGTGGGAACATGAACAGGTGATGGGAGGGGAAGACTTCCTCCTGTCCTTAGTCATTCGTTAAACAAGTATTTTTGAGGCCTAGTCTAAGCACTATGGATTTATAGCAGCAGAAAAAAATACACACAAGGCCTACTTCTGATGAAGCTTGGATTCAAATGAAAAGTCAACAAATAATAGTAAGTAAAATA
>PVLC010017869.1:0-20917 GCA_004027655.1 Graphiurus murinus
TTCTTGAGTGAACACTAGATGATTTAATTATTATAGTTTTATAATCAATTTTTATTTCTGTAACCAAATCTTTTATTTTGTTATTCTTTTATTTAGAATTGATTTGGGTATATTTGGCCAGTTGTTCTAAGTGACTTTTAAGTACCATTTGCCTTAATTCTGCTAAAACAAATCTATTTGGAATTTTGGTTGGAATTGTTATGATTCTTCAAATTAATCTGGGGAGCATTTGAATCTTCCTATCCATGTATATGGTATATATCTCCATTAATTCTGATCATCATTTGTTCCCATTAAATCATTTTATAATTTTCACTATACTGGTCTCACCCACCCTTCAATAGCTATATTTCTAGATATATTATAGTTTTTGCTGCTATTGTGAGTTGCATTATTTTTCCTTGAATGTTTTCTAATTGGTTATTGCTGGTATACTGTTTATTTTTATGTTGATCTTGTACCTAAAAGCTCCTATGTGCTCTTTTAATAATTCAAAAAGCAATATCTATAGAATCTCATGATATTTTAGTAGAGACCTTCTATGAACTGCAAATGGAATAGCTTTCCAATTATTTGGTTCTTGCTTTTTCCTTTATTACTGCATTGGTGAGGACTTTAAGTGCCTTGTTAAATCACACCAATATCATAATGCTTCTTATATTGTTGCTGTGCTTAATGAGAATTAAATACAGCCATTTCCTCATGGTCTCCAATCTTTCCTTCTGGAATCCCCATTAGGTATACCTTAAAAATTCCTATTCTTCCCTCTGTATTAGTAAGTGCTGTCCTGCTTTTTTGGTATTTTGGCTTCTCTTAATATTATACTATATTTAAGTATTTCAAAGTCTGCTCATTTGTTGGTGTAATACCTTTACTTAGGACACAGGTCAGTGATTTCATTGACCATAGATTCATTTTCTCTCTCTCTCTCTCTCTCTCTCTCTCTCTCTCCCCGCTCCCTCTTGCTTCATCTCCTCCCATCCTTCCTCCCTCTCTCCTTACCTCCCTATTTTTTTTCAACCCAATATCCTTCCCACAAACCTACCTTGTTCTACCACCAACAGGTCTAAATTGGAGAGTTTTATCTCAGCTAAGTCTTCAATTTATTTAGACCATGTGACAGTTTGTTAAAAGACATCTTTATTTCTCCATCTATTTTTTATATCAAATCAAAGATAGTTGGATAGCAGTGATCTGGGGCAGGGATGACTTGAACATAGCTGCTGGTCTTGAGGAAGCTGGGCAAAGACTTGTCGGTGAGTGCCACATTGCATCAAATGAATGTTTAAACACAAAGGATAATCTAATGGGGACAGCATGGTTAATGAACATCTCACATCTCCAGAATATGAGTGACTGGTGACCTTAGCAGGAAGAGTGCTGTGCCGCCTAAGGGCTCCTCATCCTAGAAGTCAGGCATGACTGAGACTGTAGGCCACAGTGTTTGTGGCTCTCTTAGAATTGGGCTTTTAATACAGCATAGGTTTTGGCTTAAGTAGGTATTTTTTATGGCCTTTACAAAGCATCTTAGCATAATTGAGTTAACTGAACTTAAACTGATAAACCAGTGCTACCTTAAGTAAGTGATTAAATGTATCATATTATTCATCAGTTGTGACCAGTAAGAGGATCTTTAAGGTTAAGAGCTCAGACCCCAGTAGGGTATGATGGTGGATGCCTGTAATCCCAGTTGGGAGGCTGAGACAGGAGGATTGCCCGGTCAAGGCCAGTCTCCACAACTTGGCAAGACCCTCAGCAACTTAGCAAGATCCTGTTTCAAATTACAAAAAAAAAAAAAAAAAAAAAAAAAGCTAGGGCTATATCTCAGAGGTAGAATATGCCTAGGTTCAATCTCTAGTACCAGAAAACAAAACAGAGTATAGACCCCAACCAATCTCTGTATGATTATATGACTACTAAGTCCACTTCTTACCAGCTCTATGATCTCAGGTGCATTTTCAAACCTCATCATAACTTTATTTTCTCATCTATAAAATAGACATAATAGTGCCCATTTCATAGCACCGTCGTAAAGATTAGAATAGTCCATACGTGTGAGGCACAGCAGAACCCTGTACATGGTAACTGTTTGAAAAATCGTATACCCACAAGAATATTTACTCTCCTTTGAGGACCTTGCGTTCTGATTGGGGCAATATAATATGTTCTCTTGACCTTTTTTTGTTGCACTGAATGTGAGGTTCACATTTAGAGAAGTGATGGCTCAGAGGAGCAAGTCATGGATTGCTTGTTCTTTTGGGGATGTGTCAGGATTAAGTATTCCTCCAGGATTAAGTATTAAGGAGTTAAAGATAAAAGTCTTACAATGTGTCTTTAAATATCTCTTTCAGCTGCATAAGATTAGCACATTTTTCTTGGCAAAGAATACCTTTTCCTTTTTAGCTGGAATATTTTTCGTCAGCAGCCTTTCTTGTTTTTCTTTCCGAAGCTTCCTGTGCTTCTATCTCTCTGTCATCTGCCCTCATTCTCTTCCCCTGGCTTCAGCACTTCCCTCCCACCACTTCCCAGCCTCTGACTGAAAAAAAAAAAGACCAACAACAAAACTTGGTTCATTGATTGTGTAGCATGTTTCCTTCCTATTTCGCAAGCCACTGAGTGCCTGGGACAATTGGAGTGGAAGTGTGGTGGCCTCATGGGAAAGTCGCTGTGGCAGCAGTGCTCTGTGGCTGGAGGGGGACACAGCGTGGAGTCTGGCTGTGAGGAGGCAGGCGGGAAGCCATCTGCTTCTAGACTGCAGTCACTGCTCAGTTATTTTCAAAGTGCTTCACCCAGGTTTGGCTTACTCAGGTAACTAGAGCTTCCTGACCAACCTTTCTGCTACATGTGGTTCCTTTAGGTTAAGACCGGGAATCTGAGATGTGGGTAGTGCCCACCATGTCTGGAGCTTGGAGATGGGAGACTGAAGCTCCTGCCTAGACTCTGTTACTATTTATTTCAAAATGTAGAAAATGCTCAAAAACCTCCAGAAATCGATTCCGTGAAGTTTATAACAAAGTGAATTGAATTAATGTTAGGGTGATATAAATTACCACTTTCTGCTGGGTGTGGTGGTGTGGACCTGAAATTCTAGTCCTTGGGAGGCTGAGACAGGAGGACCGCAGGTTCAAGGCCAGCCTCAGCAACTTAGTGAACCCTTAGCAACTTAGCAAGACCCTGTTTCAGAATAAAATAAAATTAACTTTAACATGCCAGGGGTGTATCTCAAAGGTAGAATGCTCCTGGGTTCTATCCCCAGTGCTAAAATAAATAAATAAAAATTAACTAATGAATGAATGAATGAATGAATGAATGAACAGTTCCTGACAGTCATCTCTGTACCACTAATAACTGGCATTTTTAAGTGTTTTCCTCATGCCAAGTGTGTGCTGAATGTGGTACATGGTGTCTTAAATTACTTCATAACCCCGTGGAAGTAGCATGTCCTTGTTTTACAGATGGGGAAACTGAAGCTGTGCTAGGCAGGCAGGGCCACCGTGAGTCTTTCAGATGATTTCTACTCTGACAGTTTACATAGACATATGCTATGTCTACCCCACAGGGAGAAGCTTCCCGCAGAGCTACTGTGGGGAAACACGGGTTTTTTTTTTGTTTTTTTTTTTCCCACATTTTGCTAGTAAAAGTAGACGTTAGCTAAAGAGTAGAGAATAAAATTGTGACATGTGACCTAAACAAGAGAATTATTTTATTCCTACTTGTTTAAAGTATGCAAAGTTCAAGTCTTCTGAACATTGGGACCTTATTAATAAGAGGGATTGAGCCAGGGGTGGTGGTACACGTCTATATTCCCAGTACTTGGGAGGCTAAGACAAGAGGATCTCAGGTTCGAGGACAGCCTCAGCAACTTAGTGAGACTCTCAACAACCTAGCAAAACCCTGTTTCAAACAAAAAATTTAAAAAGGGCTGAAGGTATAGCTCAGAGATAGAATGCGCTGGGTTCTATCCTCAGTAACAAAGAAAGACAGGGAGTGGCAAGATGACCTTTCATCACCCAAGGACTTATAGGGATCCTGCTCTGGGTAGCAGATTTGCTTACCATTGTGTTCTGCAGTAGCTGTGCTGTGTTAGGTGTTCGGCGCTATAATTATAGTTGGGGTATGGGTGGGCCCTTAATCTGTTTCACATATGAATCTGTGTGATAAGCAACTGCCAGATGAAAGAGAGGTCAGTTAGCAGTGTCCCCCAACCCCCATTCTGCAAAGCTGGGCTGCTTTCCCTTTCCTGCGCCCCTGGCCTTTCTCCTCTCGCCTGCTGGAGCAGATGAAACAAATCAAAACAGCTTTGAGGAGTCCAGTGCATCCCCTGCTTCATTTAAACCCCAATCAGGTCTAATTATCAGAGCTGTATTGCTTGCTGGCAATAATTTGCTTTGGGTACAACTCAGAGCTATGTTGGAAATTTTATTTTGCCTTCAGAAAATTGGTTTACCTTTACATTTTTCTCCCAGATTTCCCTGTGGAAAATTGGTTCTCTTAATTTAGATATCTTGTAATTTTTCTCATTAAAAATGTGTGGCATGTGATATCATTAGATTCTTTTTTTTCCCCCTAAATAGAAGTGGCTTAAGTGGGTTGACATATGTGCTGCAGTGTAATTGTGCTGTGTTTTTGGAGCTCAAGTCAGTAATTACATCCATAAACTTATTGTCTATGGCAAAATATGTTAACTGGTCTTGGATATAAAATTCATTAATTTGAATCAATATATATTGTTCTGAGATGCTTTAACAAAGGATCATTGACTGATGGGTATAATATGGTCTAAGACCAACACATTTCTCTATGAGCAGCAGGAAACGTAAACATTTTCTAAATAGCTTGTTGATACTGAGTCCCAAAACACACATATTTTGAAGACTACAAGAAATTTGAACTATGACATGAGCCCAGTAATTGAATATACTTGTTTTATAACAAGAGTATACTGGACACTTGAACTTTACAATATTGAGCTAGCTTTCAGATAGGATGTTGGAATTTCAGGCCTTCATATCCCCCTGCCTGGATGCTGAGGTTCCCTGAGGTTTAGTAACAGAAATCTGCCACCAATTGGTGGCCAGAAGGGACTGCTCCCAGTGGGAGTTTCTCTTCCTGTTCCACCTCAGAGAAAGCCCAGGCCCAGGCTCCCTTCCTCATGGAACCCCAGTGGATTCTATGCAGACTTGTTTTACTCCTTTGCCTAATGTTGAATAACTTTAAAAGGCAAATTGAAGTGTACCGGGGCTGGGAAGTAAATTTGAATTCAAAGTAAGAATTTCATCAGGAATCCAATCCCAGGGTTTTCTTTTGACTTGAGATTGCAGACCTACAAAAATTACATTAACGTGAAACCTTGACAAAAGAGAAATCCCTGTGATTAGATATGTGAGCTTCACACATAATATCTAGTTCGCCTCTTCAGCATTTCTGGGAAGTGAGAAGCAGAAAAGAGTACAGTGTGGCTTTGCCACTCAAATTGTTTGCCTCTCTTCCCATCGGATGAAAGGACGCGTGCATTGCATTTCTGAAGCAAGAACAGCTTTGCAAGGGAAGCAACACAGGCTTACTGATAAAGGAAGGTGAATCAGGCCAGACATGGTGATGCATGCCTGTAACCCTAGTATTTGGGATGCCAAGACAGGAGGGTCTCATGTTTGAGGGCAGTCTGAGGGTCTCATGTTTGAGGGCAGTCTCAGCAACTTAGCAAGACCCTGTTTCAAACTAAAAAAAAAAAAAAAAGCTAAGAGCTGGGAATGTCTCATAGGTCTCTTGCTTTCAACTTCCCAAACCACTCATTCTGAGCCTGACATCTGTTTCCTCTGGGAATCCTGACTGGAACATTGGGATGGTTGAGCCCTTGATATGTAATTGTGCACTGGGTATGTATAAATTTGCTTCATTTATTGATTCAATAAAAATTTATTGAGCACCTACCATGGACCACATAAAGAGTAAGTGAGACAAAGTTGCTAGCCTTGTGGTATTTATGAAAAGGTAGATGGACACAAGCAAGTGCAGTTTAACACCAGGCAGTAATACAAGTCATGAAGCGGAGGAGACCAGGGAAAGAGAGGGATGGGGAGGCTCTTCTTTTAGAAGAGGGAACATTTGAACCTTCCTGAATTATGTGAATAGGAATTCTTTGCAAAACATGTAAAGAGATCATTTTCCAGTGAAGGGAACCCAAAGTACCCTGAATTGGGGAGTGGGGAGATAGCACAGAGACCAGTATCGGCTGGAGTGAGTGAGTGAGTGAGTGAGTGAGTGCCGCAGGCCACAGGGTTCCAGATGCTCATGGCTTTGCGGGCATGAGGACATTTGGGTAGGTGGAAGAGAAACACACTGGAGGTTTTGAGAGAAGTGACATGATTCATATTTTTAGTGTGGCTTTGCTTGCCCTTGGGGAGGATAGACTATGGAGAGTAAAACCAGGAGAATTGAGATCTAAGACTATTGCTGGAGTCTGGATGTTTGGATGATGTTGTAGGTTGAATTGTGGCTCCTCTTCCAAATTTGTTCAAGTCCTAATACCCAGTACTTCAGAATAGGACCTTATTTGGAGAAGAGTCTTTATGGAGGTAATCACATTAGGAGGAAGTCAATGTGGGCACTAATTCAATATAACTAGTGTCTTTATCAAAAGGGGAGATTTGGATATAGAGACAGACACTCTTAAAGGAAAGATGTGGTGGGGAGACAAAGGAAAAGATGGTTATTTACAAAGCAAAGGGAAAGGCCTAGAATACATTCTTCTCTCATAGCCCCCAGAAGAAACAACCCCACCCACATCTTGTTTTTGGACTTGAGAACTATAAAACAATAGTCTCCTGTTGGTTAAGCCCCCAAGTCAATGGTGCTTTGTTATGCAGCCCTAGCACGCTAATGGAGATGGCTTAGATGAAGTTGATAACAGTAGAAGTAAAAAGGATTGGACATGAAATTTATCATAAAGTTGAGTCCAGTAGGATTTTTTGAGGGTTATATAGGGATGGGATTGTTTGGCACAGGAAGGAGAGCGCAGAAGGGGGAAATTGAGATCAGGAGTGAGACAGCAATGCTGACAACTAGGCCATTGGTCAGAAACTGGGTAAGTGGCGATCTCTTTCCTAGAGGCAAGGAACACTGAGGAGGACAGATATGGGGAGCAAAGGCCAAGAATTGAGATATAGACATGTGAAGTTTCAGCAGGAAGTTGGAGTTGTTGGGGAAATGTTATGGGCGAATGACCATCACCCTCCATCCCTACCCCATGAATGAGCAGGTCTTGGACAGCTCTGCTTTAGAATGGGCTTTGCTCAGGTCTGTGTTGGGGAGTGGGGCAGTAGAATACTTCTGTTTGCACACAGGATGGCTACAGTGAGTAAACAGATATTTTTAATTAGTATTTATCATATTTTTCTTAGTATGCATAAAATATAACTATCACAACAAAACCATGATTTAAGGATAACATTATGTGGCCATCATGAAAACTCAATTATTGAAGCCAGTCATGGTGGTGCATGCCTATAGTCCCAGTACTTGGGAGGCTGCAACAGGAGGATAGCAGGTTTGAGGCCAACCTCAGCAATTTAGTGAGACCCTGTTTCAAAATAAAAAATAAAAAAAGCTAGAGGTCTAGTTTGGAGGTAGAGCAACCCTGGGTTCAATCCTCAAATCTCAGTACCAAAAAGAAAAAAAAAGTATTTAAAATGTTTTTTATAAAAAGGAGTCATCTTTTAAAATAAGAGTATTATTTAAATGATAGTACATGCAG
Source organism: Graphiurus murinus (assembly GCA_004027655.1). Taxonomy (NCBI): domain Eukaryota; kingdom Metazoa; phylum Chordata; class Mammalia; order Rodentia; family Gliridae; genus Graphiurus; species Graphiurus murinus. Next base: position 7,754 of record PVLC010017869.1, read on the forward strand.
TATATGTAATAGTGCATGTCGTATATGGATAAGGGGAAAAATAAGCAAATGACTGAAGCTTGGGTACTATCTGAAGTATTTTCAATGAGTTCCTTAAAGGATTCCTATCCCAGCACAGTTTATGAACCACTCCCTTAGGGTAGTTTTTATTTGTTATATTGTATTATGTTTCTTGGGTTTGTTCTGTTTCATATTTCACAGTCCAGGATTGGAACCCAGGGCCTTGCCCATGCTAAGCTGGTGCTCTATCACGGAGCCATACCCCAGCCCCCTGAGTATAAAGTTTAACTCCCTATTACATCATCAGTTTAGTAGATAGAGACCAGCTCTTTTTTAAACAAGGAACTAAAGTAGATGAGGAAATAGAGTCCACTGCTGGTAAAACTGGCAGATTACTTCACAATGTAAAAAAAAAAAAATGAGCAGCATCACAGTGAAGAAGGTAGAAGGTCACTTGTCTTAGGGGCTCTTCCTTTCTCTGTCTCAGTTTGATGGCTTACCTCTTGAACTAATATGAAAAACCTGTCTCTGAAGGAAGATGAGAGAAAATGATCTGCTTGATCTGCTCCCCTCTTTATAATGTTATTAATTATGGAAGCTTTCCTAAATTATTGTGTGATTAGTTCCATGGGTTTTAGATGCCCTAATATCATAATGGAGAATGTGCTCTATCTTCTAAATGACACATTTCTCCCACATTCATTTGGTTTCTGATCCCTGTTTTGATATGCTTGATAATTGTTAGATCTGCCTACCTTGTGAACTTCATCAATTTATTTTCATGGAGTATTTTGACTTTGAATTGTCCTAGATTACTTTGCTGTGTTCAAGGACATCTTTGATAGTGCCTATTTGGAAGAGCTTTGTTGTATTTTAGTGCTTAGTAAGAATTTTGATGGAGGTAAATATATATTTACCACAGACAGAAACTATCTATGAGTTGGGTGAAGTTTATTCTTCTCTGAGAATCCATGAGATTCTTTTCAGAATTAAAACTTTTTGAAATTTTTATTGGTGCATTGAAATTATATGTCATAGTGAGGTTCAATGTGTTAAAAACATATCACACACAGCACTTTGCAGGATTAATACTTTGTAAAATGTAGTGTGTGTGTGTGTGTGTGTGTGTGTGTGTGTGTGTGTGTGCACGCATGTGTGCATGCTTGTGGTACTTGGAATTGAACCCAGGGGCACTCTACCTCTGAGCTACACCTTTAGCCCTATTTTATTTTGAAATAGGGTCTCTCTAAGTTGTTTAGGCTGGCCACTAACCTGTGATCCTCCCGACTTAGCCTCTCAAGTACTGGGATTACAGGCACGAACCATTAAATGGACTTAAGCAGTCTAGGAGCCCTTAAAACATTTTTATCATCCACTGGGTTTTTTCTGTTTTTGTTTTTGTTTTTTTTTTTAACACTAACATGTTTAGGCTGAAAGTGTTTAATGATAGATTTTTTTAAAAAAATGAGGCTCATGCCAAAATTATCGATATACTTAGTTTTAAATTTTCCTTGCAGCGCTCATTTTGAGACAGAGTAACTTATTCTTGATTTAAAGAACTAGGCTTTTATAAATAGTCTGCTTTAAGCAACTAAATTCATTGGGTGCCCATTATTTCAAGCCTGATATATTGTTTTCCACAGAGCATTCTTGTAAATATGTTTATGTGATGCAAATTAGGCTAGAGTACTAAGGTATCAGATCTGTAATGTTAAGGGAACAATGATTTGTTTAAAGGTACGATCTGCCGATCTGCGCTAAGGGATGCTTGTAAATTCTAAAACGACTTACTTAACAGGTGAAGGCTTGGTGAAAGCTCTTCCTTTAGAGATGAAATGCGTCTCATTAAGTTTCTGCATTGTGCACATGTCAACTCTTCTTTTGTCATTTTTTAATAGTTTATTTACATAATGGAGGGTTGCTACTTTTATTACTGGTAGTTATCACAGCAAAATGATTTTGGTTGAGTCTACCTAAGTAATAGAATGTGCTTTTATTTCCACAGAACTATTGCTGAGGAATTCAAGTCCCCACAGTCTCCCTTCCCATCCCTGTTTTCAGTGAAGAGCTCTGATTTGCAAATATAAATAAGCCATTCAGTTCCAAGCCCAGTGGGGCCCCGCCAGGTCCAATCTGTTATTTTGCTGATGTTGATGTCATTAGCCAGGAGGTAAATGGTACCAGGAGACTGATGTCTCAGTCTGGAATGACAAATACCAGAGTCTGAAGGCTGTCATTTAGGAAGAGAAACAGATTCTTAGTACTTAAAATTTGGGGTGGGGGAGAAAATGAAGTCACAAATTTTACCTTTTATGTTAGCATGATTGATAGAATTTAATGGTTTTCTTGAACACAGAAAACTATGTGAGCAAATGTATTACGTATATTGTTTTAGTTCACTTTCTGTTTCCATAAGAAAATACCCGAGACTGGGTAATTGATAAATCATAGAAGTTTATTTGGCTCATGGTCCAGAGGATGGGAATTCTAAGAGTGTAGTGCCTGCTTCTGTTTAACATCTGGTGAAGGCTTCCTTGCTGTGTCATAATATAGAAGAGGATGTTACTTGGTGAGATAGATCACGCATGGCAGCTCAGATCTTTCTTCCTTTTCTCAGAAAGTCACTAATGTCCTCATGGGGGCCTCACCCTCATAACTTCACCTAATCCTACTGAATTAATCATAATAACCCCAGAGGCTCCACTTCCAAGTGCCATTAGCATATGAATTTGGGGTTAAGTTTCTGACACTTGGATTTTTTGTTACCAGAATCGCAGATTCTCCTGCATTTCTGCCATTTAACCATAAAATTCAGGAGACAGAGGTTGGTGAGAGGGAAAAAAAAAAAAAGATTTATTCAGATCCATCCCTGATGAAGATAGAGGAGACCTTCTCATGGTACAGGTAGCTTTTATAAGAGGAAAAGGGAGTATAGTAGGACAAAAGGCAGGAGACATACATTTGTAGGCTTAGCTAGGCAGCGCCAGCCAGAGAATATGTTACAGTTCTAATTTTTCAACTCCTGCCGACACCTGCCCAGGCTCTAGGACCAGTTTCTCAGTTTCTACCTAAGTATGAAGAAACTCAGTTGCATAAAAACAATAAACAATATCAGAAGATTGGGAGGCGAGTGTGGTGGTGCATGCTTGTAATCCCAGCATTTGGGTGGCTGAGACTAGAGGAACCTGGGTTCGTGGCCAGCCTCAGCTACCTAGTGAGGCACTCTGCAACTTAGTGAGACCCTGTTTCAAAATAAAGAATAAAAAAAATAGGGCTGGGGGTATAGCTTGGAGGTAGAATGCCCCTGAGTTCAATCCCCAGTACTGCAAAAAAGAAAAAAAAAAAAGAAGAAGAAGAAAAAGAAGATTGGGGAGATTGGGACTTTTAATTTTGGGGGGCTCTGTTACATTTGGAGGTACATTCATTCCATAGCTTATAAGAAAGTGGATTTCCTAAGAAACCATTTGTGAGAGCCTTGTTTGCTTTTTAAAAGAAATGTATAATGTACTACAGAATTGAAGTGGTATACTGTGCTTAACTGACTAAGCTCAAAGATCCATTGTCTGTACTTCCCCCTGGAAATACCAGGAAATCTGGTAAGTAACAAGACTGGAGAAAAGGAAAGAAAAAGCTTTCCAGTTAGGGTCTCCCTGAAAGTGAGGATGCAGGTGTGTCCTGCTCCTTAATGAATAAAGTTCTTCTCAAAGTTTTCCATGTAGGATCCAAATGGGTGCACCTTTCCACAAGGTCTCAGTGTTAACTCTCCAACATATGAGCAGCTAACTACTTTATTTTAGCAATAGAATGCAATGTGACTATTGAAAATTCATGTTCATTTAAGTTTAAGGTATGAGTCAGATGGAGAAAAACTTGCTGTGAGCTGTTGACAATCCCTTTATTTTCACTCTATTTGCAATTCATTAAAATGACATTAATCCTTCAGGCACTTCCTTGGTTTCTATTAAGATATATGACTGGAATCTCTGTCTAACAACATTGATTATTTCATAGACCTATTTATTCATTGCAAGCAGACTCTTGTTACAGGTTCATTGTACTTGATGATAAATGAGATAAAATGGGGACCAGATTCCAGAAACCCACCTCTTGGAGGATGTGCTTGCTTTTTTAAAACCAACTTCCCACCCAACTGGGAGTTTCAGATTCAGATCTCAGGTTTAATATCAACCTCTACCTCCTGCTGAGTTCATGGTACAATTAGCTAATTAAAAAAAGATAACATTTTCACCTTGGAGTCAGAAGAAGAGCAATAAACCACAGGCCCAGGATTTAGTTAATTTGCACATTGACTGTAATTGTGTATTTAAGGCTGAGATTAATTTTTTTTCCTGATGAGTGGAAGCCTGGCACCATGCATTGGAACTCTTAAATCAGTTGTAATCATCCCATAGAGAGGTTAATAAGGAATTCTCCAGGTATATTAATGAGGATAACTATTTATTTACATGTGATAACTTATTTTAGGGAGAAAAGAAAAAGTAATAAAGCCCCCTTCTGATACACCATTAAGTTTCAAGGATAATTTCTTTCTTTCTTTTTTTTTTTTTGTGGTACTGGGGATCAAACTCAGGGGCATTCTACCTCTGAGCTATACCCCCAGCCCTATTTTTTATTGTTTATTTTGAAACAGGGTCTCACTAAGTTGTGGAATGCCTCACTAGGTAGCTGAGGCTGAGGCTCTGGTCTCAGTCTCCCAAATGCTGGGATTACAAGCGCCACCATGCTTGGCTAAGTTTCAAGGATAATTTTCTAACAGTTAAACTAAATAAATGATCTGATTTTGCCCCAAAACTTTATTTCTCATGTTATTGAGTCTGTTGAAATGGAAATTCATGCTATTTTGTTGTTGTTGTTGTTGTTCTTGTTTTGCCAAATATTTGGTGTATTAATGAGTATCATTTCTGCTGCTGAATCTTTGGAATATTGTCTGGGTCGAATTTTAAAACTATTTCCTTGCATCTTTTCAGAAAAGATTGGAGAAAGAACACATGTTTTCAAGCTAGTTTCTAGGGGAGAGAAAACCCAAAAGGCAAACAAATAAATGAAAATCTCCATAATCCTAGTTTCTAATCTGCTACTACTTATGCCAAATTCCTTTTGAAAAGTAAGCATTATACTGTGGGCACCAAAGCAGTGACTGCTGGCCATTCAAGTGGGTGTGATTGATATATATCCTAAAAGTAACAGAGTTGTTATTCCTAGAAGAAGATTTATTCCTAAAAAAAGATTTAAGTGTTATAACATAGGCATTGACTGCCTATGTAAGTGAAGGGTCTTTCATCCTCCTCTGTTAACAGAGCTGAGCAAATGGTCTTCTTCTTCTGAGGTCATTTCTCTGTCATGCAATAGCACCTTTAAGCCCAAGGGTTTTATGAGACCATCTCTCTCTTGCTGTCATCTGGCCATCTTGGGAGTACATGCTCACAGGGATGTAATACTTGCTTCTTAAATTCTTTAATTTTAAAAAATATTTTTGTGGTACTGGGGATTTAACTAAAGGGTGTTCTACTGCCAAACTATACTCCCAGCCCTTATTATTTTATGTTTTGAAACAGAGTCTTGCCAAGTTGCTGAGGCTGGCCGTGAACTTGTGATCCTCCTGTCTCAGCCAGCCAAGTACTGGGATTACAGGCATGTGCCACCATATCTGGCTGCTTCATAAATTCTTACTATTTTGCAGATTTGAAAGATGAAGAAGCAACACTCTATACCATTTACAGGGGCTCCTATTCCTTACTTTTTCATACCTAGTACTTTGGGTTGTGTGTTTTTGTGTGTTAGCTTGGAATGAGTCAGGGGGGAGGTGTTATAAACTTTTCTGTGTTATACATTTGCTCAACATATGTATGGCATTAATAGAGTTGGTCAAATGAGAGACTTCTTTTTTATATAGGTTGAAGTTATAAACTTAATGTAAATCTCTATTTGAGCCAGGAGAGTATAATGTACACTGAGGGGCACAGTTATTGGTGGTGCCAGACACGGTGAATTTTGCCGGGATGATGGAGAGAGAAGCTTCCAAGGCAGGAGGTTTTTATGGTTTCCAGGAGAATTGTGATTCACTTGTCATTTTTGGTGATAGCCAAATGGGTCTAAGTGTAAGAATGCTCCATGAGACTTTCCTTTATTTTAGGAAGATGGACTTCATGTTAAAGGAAATCATGTTCCTGTTTTCCTTAGTATACTTAAAATATAATTAGAGAAAATTAGATTATAGAAGAATGAATATTTTATGATCAATGTCTTAATCCTGAATTGTGATTGTGACTTTTATATACACGCATGTACAAGACTGTTTAAAAACAAAATGACTTGCATGTAGCATGTGCTTTTGTGGGGGAGTGTGTCATGCGTTTCTGTTATGTAGATTTTTAACAAAGTACAGTGCCGTTAAACACTGTCCCTCTCCCTTTTTCGACCATTTCCCATCATACCACACCCACCTCCTCCCTTCCCACCTCTCGTTCATTCCCCATCTTCCATTCACTGTCAGGAAGGGCAGCCTCCGAAGAGCCACTTCAGCTCAGCCCGACATCGCCAGAGACTAGTGGACCCGGCAGCTTCAAAAGTGAGTGTGTCCCCGCACCCTGCGCAGCAGGTGTGCACGGCAGTGCTGTTCTTTTGCGGTAAATGGGCCATGGGGTTTACTTATGCTGGTGTAATTGAAGTCTGTAGACCATGGACAGAGAGAGGAGGCAAAGTCTTCTCTGTTAACTCAAGACCATGCCTACCAGTGGTGTTCTGGGTGAATGTTCAACAGTCAGCCCTGAAGACAAAACCAAACCCTGATTTGTGGCATTTTCTTGTTTCTTTAGAGTACGTATTCCCACTGTGGCCAATTCCAAGTGCCCATGTGACATCATTGAACTCAGCTGCAAGGAGATGCCCAGTAAAGTGCTACAGTATAGTTCTATTATCTTATATAGTTTTTCTACTATTAAATACAATCGATGAAAGCTCTAGGAAAATATAGCAAAGAGTTGGGAAGCAGGGCTGTGGATATAGTTCAGTGGTAGAACACTTGCCTAGCACGCAAGAGTCCCTGGGTTTGATCCTCAGAACTACAAATAAGTAAATAATTAAATAAAAGGAAGTGAATTCCTTTTGAATATCTGTTGTCCTTGTTTGTGATATATTTACTTGTGAATTTAGATATTTTAAATTTATAAAGAGTGCCTTTAACAATTGGCTTGTAAAGTTCCTGAAAACTTACAGGGATAGTGTAGGTCGGCTTTAGTGCTATGCTTATTACATGTAGGTTACCTGTCTCTTTTTGACAGATAGTAACAGACCTAGAAGGTACCTGAGGTTCTGGGTCAGGATTCGTTAAACCCAAGCAGCTTAAATAGTCTGAAGCCAATTCTGCCGCAGATAGACTTTTATTAAATACACATTTGTTAGGCAACAGAAAGAGAACATGTTTCCTCTGAAATCCCTGAACTCCAGGCCTTCTGGTCTTTTGAAGCGCTGAAGTCAACTCTTTTTGGAAGATTTTACTCAAGGTCAACAGGACAACTTTCCAGAGGCAGGGTTCACACATCAATATAGTAAACATCAAACAAAAGAATCCTCTGGCCCTGTTACTAGACATAAGACCATTTAGCAGTTAAACCTCAGGTGTTAGTTCTAAGTAGAAGTTACAGGTCTTTCTGGGTTTTTACACCCTGTTTAGTAGGAAGAATAATGTCTCTAGAACAGTTTTGTCAATTCACTTAACTATCACTAATTTTAACAATAAAAGCCTGTTTCTAACATTACTGTGTGACCAGTAAGCTGCAGATTTTGACCTCACCAATGAAAACCCATTCAAGTATGCTAGTCAGCAAAGTCTCTGGTGTTGGCTGAGGCACAGGTACCTACCATGTGAATTAGGCACGTTCTCAGTGAGACAGCACATAGCTCTCAGTCTGTGGTGTTGTAAGGACACAACTCAGCATGTGTTTTATTCCTTCTTTTTCTTTTGTCCTATATTCATTTCATACTTTCTCAGCATTTTCAGGAATCCTGTGCCTCATCATGCAGTGTATTATATAGCATACTATAAATTAGCTAATTTTATTCTTTTGGTAGCAAGAGGCTTTTTTGTCTTTTTGTTTTGAGTGAGAATCATGGATTCTTTTTAGAACTTTCTGAGGAACTCATTAAACAGCTCTAAAGAATACATCTAGTGCCTTAATGCATTCTGTGAACTGGTCCAGCCATCACCAAATATGTTTAAAAGGTCAAATTCTTTCCCTTCCAAAATGCTAGGAATCCAAGAAGCACCTAAAAATCTTTTTTAATAGGAAGGAGCGAGGGGAAAAGCCAGTGTTTGCTGTACGGACACGTTACTTGGACAATAAATGGCAAATGGAAATGTGCATCTGTGGAGCCAGTGACCTTTCATTGTGAGCACACTTGGCTTAGAATCGGCACTGTATCATTTTCAACTCAATAACCTGAGTGGTAGTAAAGAATTCCTACAAATTACAGGTTTCCATGTTCTGAGAGCCAGTGACAATTTATGGCAAACAGCTGCCAAATCTTCTGAGAACATCGATTTTATTGTAAGTCTGTGTTGTACAATCTGGGAAGAAGTGCAATCAGATAGGAATATTTAGCTTTCTGATAACAATAGGGTGTGGTACAAAGAATACACTTGCCTGGGCTGTACACTAACCTCTATCATAAACCAGCTGTATGGTTTTGAGTAGTCATGTGACATGGAGTCTCCCATGGTCTATGTTTTGTCATTGGCACAATGAGGGAAGTATATAACATATTCTCTTCATCAAATCACAAAGTTGTTTTTCTCCTCCATGAAGGCTACTTAAAACTAGATATTTTAACACTTATTCTGAGATTTTTTGAAAGGCATTTCTCAATCCTAAAAATCCCTCAACAAATGGCATCATTCTTTGTTGCTTGCAAAGCCTTATTATTAGACAGAATTCCACTAGTGTCCTACGTAGAAGTTAGTTTTTAAGATGGAAACTGCTTTAAAACTATAGATGAAATATGAGCCAGAAAAGAGAGGCTCATTTTCTGCTCAAGGAATGGGCTTTTTCTTTTTTTGTCTGAGTTTTTGCTTTGCCTTAGAAAGCCTTTTGTGCTTTGAGTATGGGAAAACAAGCCTTTAAATCTGTTTTATTTGAATAAGAGTAAAGGGTGAGGGGGAGATCAAAGATAAGCAGTGCACCTCTGATTGGCCGAGCTTGTCCACTGGGGATGTCTAGAGTGTCTTTCGCTTTGAGAATATGCTCACCTGTCTGTCCCCCCAGTAGGAACGCTGTTAACACAGCAAATGAACAAAGAATGGAGCAAAACTGGCGGTAGGAATAATAGTTCAAAGACCACAGAGCTGTTATTCGTAGAGCTGGTAAAGGCCTCTGTTAAATAAAAATCAATTTGATGCGGGAGCATCGGGGACATGATCTGCTGGACAGAAGAGAACATGAGAGTGTACAGAGGATTAGTTTTCAAATCTCCTGGCATTTCAGCACAAAAGGATGATGAAGATTTATTCTCAATGAGCTGTCATTTTATGTTGGAAGCTTTGCTGATCCAGAATAAATAAGTTCATAAAGATTGTATTGGAATTTCGAGCATGTGAGAGCTGATAGTGGTAGGCACAGCATCTAGTAAATTTCAGAACCAGAAAGTGTCATAACATCCTGTCCTTTTAAAACAAAACCAAAACTACCCCAATACACAGACAATTCAACTACCAAAACCTAAGTGCAATTCTAAGATACATGGTTTCAATCTGCTGGAGGGCTTGAAAATCCTTTATACTAATTCTCAGCAATTTCTCTCCTTTTCTCTAATGAGAATGAGGTTTATAAAACTTGGGCTCCCCTGCTGGGAAAATCAGCCCAGAGCTATCTCGGAGCAGATGGTCTTCTTTTCTCAGTACTGTAAACCTTTTAGGATTGATCCTTTTTTCATTTTTACCTATCTGAAGAGTAAATGTCTCTGAGACCTTAGAAACCCACTGTTCAGAGAGAACAAGAAGCTGTCTGGACTAGAGTTCACAGTTGCAGAGATGATATAAAATAAAGGCAAGGAAAAATCATGCAATTGTGTTTCTGTCTGTCATATTGGAAGAAATAGGTTGATTTTTTTTTCTTAAGCACTGAGTATAGGCTTTAAATTATCTACATTTTTGAGCCTTATTATGCATGGAGTTTCTGGATGGTAATTAACACCTTCCTAGTCCCAGGAATTTCAAGTGTTAAAGAATAATTTCTCCTTTTTTGGAGGATGCAATACATGTTACTATATTTAAGGACATAGAAAGATGAGGAAGGGATTGGAAGACTGGTTGCCATAATTATTCTGGGAGTATTTTAGTCACATAAAATGTACTGTGTAAACTTTTTTTATAAAGGCCTTTAGGGATCATAAATTTCTAATAGAAATCTTCGAGGCTGCTTACAGGTTTGTTTGTTTGTTTTACCTCAACGATCTATAAATTATCTTTAGTCCCAAGTAAAAGAAGCATGAATCTCATTTCTGAAACGTGTTAGCTGTGACCTTGATCCAATTACTAAATCGCTTTGAGAAAGCTCCAGTTTTCTCATCCACAAAATGGGGACCAAAGTAATATCAATCTCATTGAGATGTTTTGAGAATACAATGAGATAATGCATGAAGAGATTTTACCACATGGTCAGACCCTTAATTAGCACCAAACAGTAACAATCCTTTAAATTATGATTACCATTATCGTAAGTATGAGGTAATTGTTATTTAACTTTTCTGGGCCTTTACCCCTATTTCATAAAATAAGGGAGTTCAGATCAGTTATCTTCGAGGTAACAGTGTCTACATTGTTAAACATCTATAGTTCTGCATATTTTTGAATGCCTGCTATACACTCTGCAGCATGTTCGGCAGGAAAGAATATAACTTGCAGGCTTGAGTCTTACCCTTGAGAATGTAATTTAATTGGCAAAGAAATAAAGCAGAGACAGTAATAAATTGTGTGGTGAACAGTATGAATGTGGTGTTGATTTTAAGTGGAGGGAGGCTGTGAGGGGCAGTTAGGAAATGCTTCGTGCATGTGGTGGTTTTCAATCTGGACCTTAAGGACAGATAGGACTTTTTAAGTAGCCTGAATGTGGGAGTGTACATTCCATGAGGGAAGGTAGCACTTAGGTTTGGGCTGGACCAGAATGCAGGGGTGTGACAAATGTCAGGATAGAGGATAAGCTCTGGTTGTTGCCCTTCATGGTGGGTTATACACTGGCCCTAAGATCAGGCAGACCTTTTTTCAAATTCTGTGTCCAACCTATGGAGCAAGGGATGGTCTCTCTTCTCATCAGTACAGTGGAGGAATAACATCACCGTCCTCATTAGCAGTGTTGTTATAAATGGATGGTCTGGTGCAGCCACGCATGTAGTAATCAGGCTGCTTTGAGGAGTAAACTGGCAGCACTCATTAAATCCCACAGAATGCCCTCGACCAGCAATCCCAATCCTAAAGAAGTTGCTTCTTCAGTAGAATGTGTACACAGGTACCCCTTGCAGCATTGTCATGTTGCAAAGTTAGAGGTACAGACAGTACCTATGCACAGCTGAAAGAGTGACTGGGAAAACAGTAAGAGCAACTAAAAGCAACAGCCTGAAGGGTAGACACGCAGTGGTGTGAAGAGAGCCCGAAACAGATTACTATATGGAATAGGTTAAAAATCAATCCTGTAGTCCCCCACTTTTAATGCCAATTAAAAGTATATACACACCATACAGTATGTGATCGTTTTACAGAGGTACATACGAAGAGCTGAGTGTGCGTGAGACACATTAGCAAGATTGCTTAGAGACAGGAGGCAAGAACCTGGGACTGAAGAGGAGGCACCCAAGGACATGATTCACACACCACCCTCTCCTCTGCACTCACATGGATGTCTTCAAGAAAAAAAAATATATTAAAAAAAAAATACGTCATAAGGGAAAGGGGCACCCGTGAGAGAAGTATCGCTCCTGGCAGTAGTGGGCTAGTCAACACTTAAGCAGCGCTGGTCTGTGCACAGTGGTCCAATTACATCACACACAGGAACTACTTTCAATCTCAGAATATCCAGTCCTGTTGCTGTCATACCGCAGGTGCAGAAATGGAAGCACAGTGATGTTTAATGTCTGCAAAGAATCACACAGCTAGAAAAAAAGAGACCCAGGATTCAAACCTAGCTAGCTTGGCTCTTGGAATCCCTACTCTTTTTTATTATTTATTATTTATATTTTATTTTATTTTTAATGTATTTTATTGATGCATCTTTGTGAGGTACAAGCTGGTATAGGCATACATGCACACATCTCTCATTTAACCCTTTCCCAATTCCCACCCCATTCCCTCCCCCACCCTCCTCATGTTTGGTTTAGTGATTGACTTTGATATGTTTGTGAATGTGCATCATGTGTATTAGGCTGTTTTCCTCTCTCCCCCCTCCCATTACCTTCAGTTAGGTCCCCTTCTTTGCTCATCTAAGGTTTCTCCTGTTAACCCTCATGCCTTTCTGCCTCTTGATAGACATAACTAACTTGGGAACTGGAGGTGCTGACATTCTCCACAGATGTGCCATGGGCACATGTCTGGCCATTGAAACTATTTCCTTTTTGTGGAGACTGACAAGTTTTCTTTTCCAGAGCATGTACATGTGTTAAAAAAAATATTCCATAAGCTGAACAATTTCATGCTACAGCACCCAGGCCAAGAAGCAGATCTTGTGTTAGGTACCCCCCAAAAAGAAAGGAAAAAAAAAACTTCTATCATTTTTATGGGGCACTAAATTATGGTGCTGGAAGTAGCATTATGAAAATCATAAGGCTTTAAAAGAGAAAACAATAATAATGTAAAACATTCTGAAATTGCTACAGGTATCAGGCATAAGAAAAACCTATTTTATCTTTTCATTGATTTTATCTCAGTTGCTTCTGTTATGACTGGCTGAGAGGTATGGAGAACTCATGAAAGAAAGCAGAAAAGTCAATGAATGTTATCAATTGCTAAAGAGGTTGAGCCACAAACGCTAGGCATAAACTGACAAATACCTACCATGATTTGGATCATAAGAAAAACCTTGCATTGGCCACATAAACGATGTTTTCAACTCTCCTTTGGTCATTCTTTAGCTGTATGGGACAACTGTCTTTGATGTTCAA
>PVLC010017869.1:21017-33118 GCA_004027655.1 Graphiurus murinus
TACTCCAGACTGAGGTAATTCTGAAAAGATGTCTGAGAAGTGTTTGTCCCCCCCCCCCCATCCTCACCCCCATAGTTCCTATATGTGTCTCTCACACTTTACAGGGATTTTGTCTCTATTGGTTTGAAGAATTCCACACCCCTACCAATTCAAATGAAAAGCGAAAGCCAGCAAAGGGCGCAAAGAGACAGCTCACAGAAAAGCAAATATAAACAAATGGCTTTTATGCATAGGAAATGATTCTCAATTGCCCTCATGAGAGAAATGCAAGTTAAAAACTGTACTGAGATGATTTTTTTTCATGTATCAGATTGGCAGAAACTTAAAAGTTTGATGCTTTCAGGGGAAATAGCTTCTTTACTAATACTGCTGGTGGGAATGTAAGTTAGTGCAACCTATGCAGAGGGAAAATTGACAGTATTAATCAAAAGCAAATATACATGTGCCCTGGACCCACCAGTTGTTCAGTGGAAATATAACTGGCAGATATACTAGCACACACGTGACATGAGTCAGGGAAAATATAATTCATTAAGCATACATCTTAATATCAAAAAGGTTAGCAGTAAACCAAATATCTTTTAGTAGTTAACTGGTTAAATTGTACTTCACCCATGCTGTGAAATATCATGCAACTACATAAAAAAAATGAAGACACACCAGGAGTGGTGGCACACAAGAGGATCTTGCTGAGACAAGAGGATCTCAGGTCGGAAGCCAGCGTTTAGCAACTTTGGCCGTCAGCAACTTAGTGAGACCCTATTTCAAACTAAAAAGTAAAATAGGGCTGAGAGTGTGGCTCAGGTGTAGAATGTCCCTGGGTTCAATCCCCAGTACCACACACACACACACACACACACACACACACACACACACACAAAGAAGAAGAAAGAAAAGAAAGAAAAAGAAAACCGAAAACCCAGAACTCTGATTCAGAGCTGCTGCTTTTTTATTCTGAGCCATTTCTTAAACCTCCATAGCCACCTAGCCACTTCTAACTTCTACTGGATCCTACTCACATGCCTAGCTTCCCCTTAGCAATGGACTACTTACCCATATTCATTTCTAGTATGTTTTTCACGACAAAAGACAGCATATTTCAGAAAAGGAAGAAGTAAAAGGCCTCAATCCATGTTTTTCAACCTCACATCTCTGTATTTAGACTCATACAAGTTATTTTAAGTAAAGTAGATTCCACTTATTTTCCATGATACTGTGATACAAACACAGTATTGAGGCACTTGAAAATGACAGGGTAAAAAATATCTTTGGAATTCAGTTCCACTAATATATAGTGAGCATTCATTTTGTGACCAGACCCTATGCTAAATGCTAGGGATTCAGTACTTAGGCTTGAGGTTGAATATAGCCATCTACTACCTTTTGAAGAATCACTTCCTAACTTTGAAGAAGTAACAAAGCCTGGTGTGGTGGCACACATTTGTAATCCTAGTACTTGGGAGTCTGAGACAGGAGGATCACAGGTAGGAAGCCAGCCTCCGCAACTTAATGAGGCCCTCCACAACTTAGTGAGAACCTATTTTAAAATAAAAAAATAAAATAGGGCTGGGCTGTAGCTCAGAGGTAAGAGAAAGAACACCACCACCACCACCACCTCTTTTAGGACTGGGGATGTAGCTCAGTAGAAGAGCACTTGCCTATGTTGCACAAAGCCCTGGGTTCAATCTCTAGTGAAAGGAAGGGAGGGAAAAAGGAAGGAAGGAAGGAAGGAAGGAAGGAAGGAAGGAAGGAAGGAAGGAAGGAAGGAAGGAAGGAAGGGGGTCAAGGAGGGAAGCAGGCCCTTTTTTATTGAAGTATAACATATATACAAGAAGTGCAGATGTTTTAAGTTTGTTATTATCTCATAGATCTTAGATACTTTATTTTTCTCTATGACTTTTTGTACTCTAGGAAGATACAAATATCAGTGAACTTTCACATGTTCTTTTTCTCCAGGTGGTCTCCTATCCAAATACTAACTAGGCTCAATCCTGCTTGGCTTTGAAGATCAGATGGGATTGGGGATATTGAGGGTGTTACAGCTATAGACTGTCCAATTTTTCAGCAGGCAAAGGTGAAGTGTGCATAGATATATTGTTACAGCCCAGCCTCTCTTGTCCACAGGGGATTTCCTCAACCTCAGAACTTTGAAAAACTAGTGAATTATATTTATTGACTTTTCTCAGAGTCATCGGAGTTGTGTTTGCCTAAGGCTTGCAAAACAGGAAATTTGCCAGTATGGGGTTGACAGTGTATTTGGTGAAAGAGTGTGGGAAATATTTTTAACTTAGGAGAGAAATGATCCCAAAATAGGGTAAATCTAAGTTACCTAATTTGGCTTGTAGACTTGAGAAGAATTACTGAAATCATCCCTTTGCCTTTGAGGACTTCTCTATCCTCTGTGCCCCTGTGTTCATCTGTTCCTCAGTCAAAGAGAAAAACAAATCAAAACATGACCGGCAGCTCTAAAAAAGTAACGTAGACATTTCACCAGGCAAGTCTGGTCAAGTCTTGTCTTGTGTCTGTGGGTTCGGACAGGGTGTTGGAAGGAGTTTGCTTCCTAGCAATGTTTGGGAGCAACCCAGTCAGCTCAAACACACTGGCCAAAGCTTGGAGGCCAGCAATACCTCTTTTTGTAACTGGTTTCAATGTCTCAATAACTCCATTGCCTGTTTTAATATTTTTTTTTCAAATTTGTGTGTGTGTGTGTGTGTGTGTGTGTGTGTGTGTGTGTGTTTTGATAGTTACTCCATTCCCATTACCTCACATTTTCCTACTTCCTACCTGAAAAAGAGATTTGACTCTACTGTCCCCAAGTATTTTTTCATTTTAGTTATTCTGCATTGGTTTTGCTGAGCCTCTTGGGTATGCGGATTGTGGGCTTTCATGAATTGTTTGTAAATTCCTTAGCCATTATTTATTTCAATATATTTTTTACCCCATTTTCTTTCCTCTCATCCTCGGGCTTCAGATATATCTAAGAATGAAATTGTCTCACTGATCTTAGATACTTGTTTTCATTTTGCCTTGTACTTTCTTCTTGGTGATTCATTGTGGATAATTTCTATTGTTTTGACTTTAACTTTGCTGACCCTTTCCTTTGCTATTTTTTTAATCCGGAGAGAAAGCCCATTTCATTTTGATACATTTTTGAGTCTAGATTTTCCCTTTCTTTTTCCTTTTTGCAGCTCTACCTCTTCACCAAAATTGCCCATGTCCTCATTCGTGTTGTCCTGCATATGCCTCTGTATCCCTCAGCATAGCTATTTTTTAGTCTTTGCCTGGTGACACCAAGATCTTGGCTCTTTACCTGTTTGTATTGCCTGCTTCTTTTACTGACCATGGGTCCCAGTAATACCCAGGCCCAGCTGAAGCAGAGAGCAGAATATCTCAGCACCTCTACCCAAGGGCTATGATACAGAAGAGGCATTCCTCTTTGTGGTGCTAAATATTATTTACCTCAGTTTATAGTTTCTTTTATTCAAATTTTAGGTAAGGTATCTACTTGAAAAATTATAGAACAGTCAAAATCTCCTACTTGTGAGACTTCTTCTTCCACTTAGGATGGAGCTTTCCACAAGAGACCATTGCTCTCATCCTCATGATCAAAGCAAGCTGTGGAAGCTACAGAATCGTGGTTTAAAAAGAAAATTATCAACAATGCTAAGGGCATAAATAAGCCTGGAAAATTTTTTAAAAGTGATAAACTCTTCCAAGGGAAAAATAGGCCCTGGACTACATTTAGCCCTGGTAGGATGTCTAATGGAGGAGGAATCTGCTGTGGACAGAGGGATACAGGACCAGCTAAACAGGATGAATGTTTCATTTCCAGCTCTTCACCTCGTCTTCATTCATGTGTTGGTTGTGAGCAATGGTTTCTTGGGTTGTCTATCTCCTAAGCACAAGCCTCAGAAATGGGAAATTTACCAGGAGAGAAAAGGGAATAAAGATAAGCCTTGGCCATTGACAGATAGGGGAACAGTCATGTTGTTCTGTCACTGCTATAAACACGTGGTAGGGGTAACAGTCTGTATTTGCTGAGTTTAAATCTTTCACGTGAAGTATAGGCCCATGTAGGGTAGTCATGTATTTTTGTGCCTTGTCTCTATTTCTACAGAGATTTCATCCCCGTACAGCACAAGGGATTTCTTTCTGTACCTCTTGTTTTCCGTCTTCTTGTGGATTTGTTGCTGTAATCTTGTGAGGTACACAAGGGGGCACTTTATTGAATTACAGCACAGACCACCTACCTCTTTCATCAGAGTGCAATTCAAGACTGTGTAATTCAATGTTACTAAGTATAATAAACTGGTATATTGTGTGGCAATAGTTGGGTCTCAGTTTTCTTGTGGTTATCTGAGTATTATACTAGAAGTAGGACTGAGTTAAACCTACATTTCTGTAAGTATGTTCTGAAGTATGTTCTGTGTTTGTGCCTGAGCAGTATCTCGCCCTAAAATGTTTCATGATCTTACTACTTTGGGGAATGCTGTAGATTACACATTTGCTTTTAGTAGATACAATGCTGATGATTGTAATAATCCTGGGGAGGTCTTACAGCAAGTCAGTCCTCTGAGCTGTGTTTAATTAGGTATTTTTCTTTTTTCTTTTTTGGTGTGTGTGTGTGTGTGTGTGTGTGTGTGTGTGTTACTGGAGATGGAACTCAGGGAAATTCTACCTCTGAGCTACACCCCCAGCCCTATTTTTATTCTTTATTTTGAAATAGGGTCTCACTAAGTTGCGGAGAGCCTCACTAAGTAGCTGAGGCTGGCAGCAAACCTGGATCCTCCAGTCTCAGCCTCCCAGGTACTAGGATTACAAGCTTGCACCACCATGCCTGGCTTAATTAGGTGTTTTTTTAAACTTATTTGAACTCAGAACTTTTGTCCAAGCAACTTTGAGATTTTCTTATAAAATAGTTTCTATAAACAAAGTTCTGAACACACTTTGGGGAAACACAGAGGTAAATGGACCCTGTATTGCTTTTTATTTTAGAGAATATGGAAATTGCTCATTGGGCAGTCATTATATACACCTGGAAAAACATCTTTCCCACTGCTTTCTAATAAGGACCCAGGAAGCTTGTATGGTGGAAAAGGAAGCTCTCTAGCCTACAACATTTTTGCTTACAACAGTTTTGCTTAAGGATTTCCTCCTCATAACAGGGTTAATGTTGTAACACTGCATTGGAGGAGTATATCGGTCTCGGCTGCCTAACTTGTCCAAGGACTCTTCTAGTTTGCCAGTCCAGGAAAATAAGCTGGGTCAGCTGTCATATCCCCCCAAATGAAAAAAGACAGCTAGCTGCCTAGACTGCAATTGGAGGGAAAGGTCAATCAATATATTACCTTTCTTTCCACGTGCTCCTTGGCCGCTGGCTGAGTGGTACTGTCTCACTAGCGATGGTAATCCCTTCTGCTAAATTTTATTTTAACCTTGCAAATAGGTTAAAGGAAGGGCACGGTTAATAACGTCTTCTCTCAGACACCTCTGAGCATATTATTTGGGCCGAATCTTGCTCCCCCTTCCCTCTAGCCACCCCCCCCCTGCAAAGTCCAGCTTAGATGGCATGCTCTGCGAGTAGCTGGTTTTATTTGTTGTGGGACTGTCTCCTAGAGCTCGGTCATGCTCTTGCGCAGATGGAATGCAAACGTTTTTGTGATTTTTTGACAGTAGCTGGGATCTGTGTGGAATAGGGGGTTTTCAGAACATTTCTTAGTCAATATGTTTACTCTTCTTCACCAGCCATGCAGCGTGATACGGTGCATCACCAATACTTGAAATAGGCTGCAACAGGAGGTCAGAATGGAGCATAGATTTTCTAACACAGCATGTTAGATGAAATGATTTTGTGTACTTTGAAGTGGAAAATTCAATCAGAATTGTCCACACTTTTTAGTTAAAGCAACACTGTTATTTATTGATGAAAGGTAGACTGAGAAAAATACAGAATGCAAACAGAGTGGATTAGAAATCTAGCATATTGTTCCTGGTCGTAGCAAGATATTTTTTTCTCTTATAATTTAATGACAGCTCAATGATATTTTTTTAAAAAAAGAGTATGCTTAAACATACAGCTATAGAATGCTTAGAACATATGCCAACATATTTGGAATGGATGTGGAGAAAAATGGAATCTGGCTTTTTAAGAAGTTTGTTTTTCTTTAAGAGGTGGACTTCGTGCTTGATAAATAGCAATTGTGATTGCTTAGGTGATCTGTGTTGGCTTAGTTTTAAGTAGAAGAGCTCATTTAGAAAGCACCTGAGAGTATCAATAATACAAGAATAGAATAGATTCTCTAAGCTTTTGTTGAAGTAGACTTAAAGAGTATTTAAATTTATTATTAGATTTGTATCTCTCCTTTGGTGCACTGAAGATATATCTGCATAACTACGTATTATTGTAGTTGAATAGTTTATACTTTCAAATTACAAGACCTCAGGGTTGCAATGTCAGATTCGAATATACATATTTAAGATAGAATAATAACCTAATATTGGAGTACTTGAAATGAGCCAGTTACTTTTCTAGGTACTTTCCCTGTATTATTTCATTTAATCCTCACAGTACTATGAGCTTTTGAAATCTACAATTTCTTGGGAGGGAAGAAGGTCACAAAGAGGGTAGGTAAGTTCCCAGGGCCTTATGTCAAAATGGGGCTGGCACCCACTTTGATGTGCAGAGTCCTAAGCCAGTCTTCTGAGCCACTCTGCCTGGCCACCTCTCTGGGACTCTGTCATTTTAGCTCTTTCATCCTGGTAGTCTTAAGGATGGATGTGTTAACAACTTAGTCCAATTATCATAAAGGATTTAGCATTATAGGACTTGTATGTTCAAATTCTTTCTTTAAAAGAAATATATTCATCAGCTGTCTATTATAGTCAACCTACTGTTTTTATTTTCAAATGGATAAACAATTTAAGTCAGTGTAATTTGGAGTTTTTTATGTTTTTGAAGCATTAAAAGTTATAGAGCCAGCTGGGCGTAGTGGTGCACACTTGTAATCCCAGCATTTGGGAGACTGAGTCAGAGGATCTGGGTTCGTGGCCAGCCTCAGCTACATTCCGCAACTTAGTGAGACCCTGTTTCAAAATAAAGAATAAAAAATAGGACTGGGGGTATAGCTCGGAGGTAGAATGCCCCTGAGTTCAATCCCCAGTACCACACACACACAAAAAAAGGTTATAAAGCCATTTAAAAGCATGAATACAAATTCATCAAGTTGTTTAAGTAGTGTGTCTTTGAGTGATAATTTAGGCTACCTAAAACTTGGCATTGTTCAGAATTTTCATGTTCTAAAGTTGATTTCCCTACTTTGTTTATATTCTTTTACCCTCAGTTTTTCTCACTGTTGTGTGAGTTTTCACTTTTATTCTATAGACATTAGAACAGAATCAACTATTTTGGAATTCCAAGATAACTCAGTAGAATTCACTGTAAAAATACATACCTTCCATGTATTTCGGCAAGCATGTCAGTCCAGTACAATTATGTTTTTTTAGTTTTTGAATCCAACTAGCATAATAGAAACCAAAGTGAAAATCACTCAAGTTCATCCTCCATTGATGATGGCTGCATTCAATGTGATAAGCTTCGAAGTCACTTTATATTTTGGTTACCAAAAATAAAAAGAAGCCACCAGATGACAATTTTCTTAGGTCTCAATTTAAATGTCCACCCCAGTTGTAGTCCTCATGATTCACAGAAGTCAGCAATCACAAGGGAACATTTTGACTTTGAAGGAAGGATTCTGTCTTTGCAGTGAGAACGGAATTCAGTCTTTGGGAAGAAGCAATTAAAACCCCAAAGACTTTATTGCTTTTGATGCTTAAAAAAAGCAAAAACCTCCCTGCACTGAAATATTTTCTGCTAATTAACTGTCACAAATGTGATGCCATTAAGCTTAGAGTCTCTTTGGTTAACTTCAAAGTCATTAACACACACTGTGAAGCACTCCCAAATATATTTTGGAAAAAGGAAACAAATTGATAGATCTGTAATTATTGTTTCCAAGACTTTTGTTCCTCACAGAACCTAGGCCTGATGTAAAGAACATTTAGTTGTCTATTAGTCATCTACATTCAGTGGTTTTTCTCTGGATAACATGCATCAGTCCTTGTGGTTCCAGGGTTGTCTTGATATATGGGTGCATTTGCATACCAATTCTGTTTCCTGGTTCTTGCTGCAAGTAACAGAAAATTCAACTAACAGGAACTTATTTTCCTCATGTATAAACATGTGTGCAGAATATCCAGCACTGCAATATTGAAATGTCATATTCAAGGACCCAGGCTGCTTTTGCTTTTGTCCTGTTCTCCTTAATGTGAGGCCACTAATGTTGGGCAAATTGTGGTGTAACTTTTCTAAGACTGTTTTCTCCATCTGAAAAAAAAAATGATGACAATCTTTCTATAACTGTAGGATCATGGTAAAGCTTTCTTAAAAAACAAACAAACAAAAATGTGTAGCATGGTATCTGGCACTTTCAAGAACAAAGTTGTTTTTTATCACTGCCATAGCATCCACAACAGCATCAGTTTTCACAGTGGTGATGGAGTGGAAGGTGTGGATTAGGAAATAGGGGATTCTCCTTTAACCCATGTTATTCAGTTTTTATTTATTTATTTATTTAGTACCTGGAATTGATCCTAGGGGGAGTCTACCTTCGAGCTACACCCCCAGCCCTTTTTTATTTTTATTTTGAGACAGGGTCTTGCTAAGTTGCTGAAGGTCTTGCTAAGTTACAGAATAGGGTCTGGACTCTTCAATCCTCCTGTCTCAGCCTCCCAAGTACTGGGATATCTGACTTAACCCATGTTCTTCATTCTTAAAGTTCCAGTTCTGGCATACTTTCAGCCAATAGCATATTGGAGAAAATACTTTTAAAAATGTCAGATATTGTTACCCTTTAACAAATAGGATCTATTACTTACTAAGTGAAATATATCCTGTATAAGCCAATTGTTTATTTTATTCTGTGACCTCTTTACAATAAATTTCAGCACCATTAGAGGCTTAAGTTCACATTATTGATTATTTGAATATGTGTGTCATTAATCTTCCATCCCTCTCATTTGTTTTATATGTACATTTTAAGTGTCGTCTTTTGCATTTAGATAGAGAGGAATGGCCAGAAGGAAGTCGACCTGTGGGTATTAGCTTCATCCAGCACTCAAGAGCTCCCTGGAGCAGATTTGCCAGTAAATTTCTACACTAAAATAGGCTTTCAGAATAGTGACTGCTAGATAAACTACAAGGTGTCCTCAGTAAATAAAAATGATTAATCTCAGTGGAGTAAATTCACTATCCCTGGTCAGATAGTCTCATCCAAATCTGTTCCCTGGTTCCATAAAAAGCCTTTTTCTTTTTGTATCAAGGTTGTCTATATAATTTTACTGGAACCTTTGAATTATTGTCTGATTTTTTAAAAAATTGGTTCATAGAAGGATATTGATTCTTTAAATTAGAGACAGTTGAAATGTTGTTTTTAGGCAAACTGGTCTTTGATGGGGCCTGTAAACCATTGTTAAGAAAAGCTCATCTTAAATCTGTGTGTAGATACACGTTTTAAAAAATAATAGCAAGTCATGATGATTGATCAGGCATTAGACAGTGATTTGGAACCAAGAGGTAAAAGTGGAAATCTGATCATTGGGGCTCTTTCTAATTGCTTAGTTTTTATTCCCTGCCATTGATAATTCTTTCCTAGGGCATTTTCCTGGTAATGAGCAGACTCTAAAATCAAATAAGGCTTTTGAACATGGAGGATGTTTGCCACTCTTCTGTTGAAGAATCCTATAGATTTATAGTGATTCTAAAAGGTGTCTCATATCTACTATATTAACTAGCTTTTTAGAAGCTTATGAACATTGTAGCTTTTATTGATTCCAGGGAATTGGACCCAACAATAAGCAATAAAAGTCGATGGTAACTTTTTTCCCATATAGGGGCGTACAGATCAATATTTTGAATTTACTGTAATTTGCTGGTAATGGATGGAAGAACTGAAAGAATTGCAGGGCCTTGTGGGGGCACAGCTGTGCAGTGTGGCCTTTTCATCTGAGCTCACTGTAGGCCACAGGCCGGCCCCAGTAACAAGAAGCATAGTTAAGTGGCAGGGTGGAGAGACTTATTTATCAAGGGACTTCATAAGTCTATTCTAAGGGGAGAAAAGGGGAAAATCACAAAACTTGTTCATGATGACCTTAATTTCATAGAGTTCAAGGAGATCTTCACATTTGCATTTTCTTAAAGACATTAGGTTCTAAATATCTGGCGTTGGTGTTTGATCTCCTTCTGCCAAAGGAATCTTCCAACCTATTAATGGCAGGGCATGTCATTTTACTGAAGCCTGATTGTCTTTGGATCTTCAAGTTGTTTTAGAGAACTGTGGGTAGGTTCACTGAAGAAGGGGGCACTGAAAGGACTAGACCTACTGGCTCACTAGTTTAATTCATTTCTCTCTCTCTGTCACAGCTCCTGGTTTGTGCCTAAGTGTCTCAACTAATTTGCATGGTATCTTTAAAGAGTTACCATCTAGGATGCTGTCAGACTTAAAAACTGTGCTAACTGTGGGATGTACATTGTCATTAATCTTTTTTTTTTTTTTTTGTGGTACTGGGGATTGAACTCAGGGGCATTTTACCTCCGAGCTATACCCCCAGCCCTATTTTTTATACTTTATTTTTAAACAAGGTCTTACTAAGTTGTGGAGTGCCTCACTAGGTAGGTGAGGCTGGCCGCCAACCCGGATCCTCCGGTCTCAGCCTCCCAAATGCTGGGATTACAAGCGTGCGCCACCACGCCCGGCCATTTTCATTAATCTTAACACCCTGTGAGATGAGTTATCTTATTCTCGTTTTATAATTTGGGAAACTGAGTCTTAGAGGAAGTAAGGTTAAAGGACACTTTCTAGCATTGGATTAGAAAAATGGCCTATCACTATGAAATACAGTTGATTTAGGATTTCTTTTACTTTGAGTTCCCTTGATCTAATAGATTTTTTTTTTTTTTTGTATGTGTGTGTGTGGTACTGGGGATTGAACCCAGGGACATTCTACCTCTGAGCTACACCCCCAGCCCTATTTTTTTATTCTTTATTTTGACATAGGGTCTCACTAAGCTGCAGAGGTCCTCACTAAATAGCTGAGGCTGTCCAAGAACCCGGATCCTCTGGTCTCAGCCTCCCACGTACTGGGATTACAAGCATGTGCCACCATGCCAGGCCTTGTGTTTTCCCTTTTAACACCTTTTGTTGTAAAGGATTGGACTCTCTCCTATGATCAAAACTAGTTTCTTTAATTTCAAAAAAGATACAGAAACCTTGGCTTGAAAGAGTTCATTCTTTTGTTCTGTGAGAACACAAAATACAATCTGACTGTGGGCAGGAGGCTGTTAACCTTGAGGAACTAACTGCACTTCACTTGGTAGATACCAAACACTCAAACTAGAGTCCTTCCTCACATAGGAATTTACTATGGCGCAGCAGAGCCCTGCAGAGACACAAAGCTTAGGAAGCAGATTTCCCTTTCGTAAAAGTAACTTGAAAAACGGTGTATGTGCAAGTGACTGGTTCCCAAGCTCGATGTTTTGACGTCAAGGGTCTAACACATTAGGAAACATCAAAAACCATAGTAATTGACTGGAAAGGAAGCTTGTTTTGTTTGCTCATTTACTTGGGGTTAGCTGATGATTTGACTTGTTACGCTTTTTCAACTCCAAAAAAATCCGTGTGAAAAGCAATGAATTTACAGGACTTTGCCTCAAATAAAATCAGAGGCCATAAAAACAATTTAAGTGTGAAATTTGCTTAGCAGGAGCTGCCAGGGACTGTGTTGTATTTCTCCTGTCTGTGAGTAATGGGCAGTGTGTTATCAACTATGAATGTGGCTTGATGGCCTTTATGTGGTGGTCCATGGTGCAAATATACCACGTCATTACTTGGTGGTGGAAGATAATTGAAATACTCTAGACTCACATAGATGTGGATCCAAAGACAAGCTAAGCCATTTACCAGCTCTGTGACCTTGGCCGAGTCACTCAACCTGTCTCTGCTTCAGTTCTCTCATCTGTAAAATGAAAATAATAGTGCAGATAGAAT
>PVLC010017870.1:0-33010 GCA_004027655.1 Graphiurus murinus
GCCCCCGTTGAATGTACCACGGTTCTGGTTTCCGCCTGGATGCGGTGCAGGTTGCCAGGGGAGCTGTGTCCCGGGGCCCGCCTTTCCCAGCGTCTGGGTGGCCCCCTAGGCTCCTGGTCCTGCCCTTCCACAGCCTACCTCCTCGGCGGCGCTGAGCCCGGCTGCTGCCTGCCCCGGCGGAGCCGGGTCGGCGGGCGTCTGCCTGGGTGCTGTGTCCCGGGGCCCGCTGTTCCCAGCGTCTGGGTGGCCCCCTAGGCTCCTGGTCCTGCCCTTCCACAGCCTACCTCCTCAGCGGCGCTGAGCCCGGCTGCTGCCTGCCCCGGGGGAGCCGGGTCGGCGGGCGTCCGCCTGGGTGCTGTGTCCCGGGGCCCGCTGTTCCCAGCGTCTGGGTGGGCCCCTAGGCTCCTGGTCCTGCCCTTCCACAGCCTACCTCCTCAGCGGCGCTGAGCCCGGCTGCTGCCTGGCCCGGCGGAGCCGGGTCGGCGGGGGACCGCCCGGGGCGGGGAGCACGAATTGCTCCGCGACGGCGTCTTTTCTTGTCGTCGCTCTGCTTTCTTGATCTTCTTTATTTGTTTGTGGTTCAGATTTCGCTTTTTTCCTTTTGTTGAAAAGATCTTTTTATGGTAAATTTAGATCCAATTTTAAAATAAAAATAGGAGAGTTGTGGGAGCCCAGCTGGGCCCTTTCCCCCCTGGCAGTTGCTATCTGAATATATGAGCAATTATACTGACTCTTCTGCTATGGCTACATTGGGGTCTTGAAGTCTGGAGATTGCCCCTAGGATGCGTAGATGGAAGACCCTCCTACTTCTTAGAAAGTAAATATATGACCCTAAAGGAGTATGGTTTTATGACTCTAGAAAGTTTGCTTTACCAGGCTATGTTAATGAGATGTATGTGTAAAATGAAGAAGTGGTGCTGTTTGTGATCTGACAATGATTGATATCTCATAAATGTCTATGTAACCCTGTTATACACGAGGAATGTATAAAAAATCCATGCTGAAAATATAAATAAATGCTAAAATAAATAAATAAAAATATAAAATAAAATGTGTCACAATGGGTTATTTACCTTCATATCATCAATGTCACAGGAATAGTCTGCCATAGAGGAGGTTAACAATAAGTTTACATTGTTTAAGTTGTATGAGTCAATAACATTTTAATATTTCTGTATAAAAGAGTTCAGCACTCTGTTTTCCTTCTGTCTTAGCAGCAAGTTTTAGGAAATAGTTCCTCAATACCAAGCAATGACCATACTTAACCAGATACAGAACAAAGCATTTTTATTTAGATACTGGCTGCAAGCATAGAATGAAGAGTGACGGTATCTACCAGAAGTTGGATCATATAGAAGCAAAAGTGTTTAGTTGTCAGGAACGATTTGCTGAATCCAGTCCAGGTAGTGGCACAGCTGGTTAGACTCCAGAAGTGTTTTCCAGGGCACAGCCATAGCCTCAGTAGACATGCCCTTGAGCTCTCCTTTGCAGATCACAGAGTCACCAGTGTCAGCGTGAAGAAGAATAAAAAGACAATCTGAGTCCTATTTGTGCCCAGTTGGAAGAATGGGATCCAAGTACTTCTTCACTATTGAGGGACGCATCAAAACCCGCTGGTGTTCTATGGAATATATTTCCTTCCCCTAAAAATCCATCCCTCATTGTCCTTCCTATATTCCTACTGTTCTTCCTCTTTCCTTATAGCTCCTCCTCTTTCCTTAGTAGCCCCACATAACCAAACAAATGCAAGAAACGGAGAAGTTAAATTCTCTCCCCTTAGCTCTGCTTAGTTCACAAGATTTCTATTCCACAATATATTTCCTCAGAAGAGTGATTGCATTAGTCATCATTTTCTCAAATATAATCTAAGAACCTGACCATGTATGTTAAAGGATCAAACATTTATTTGCGCACCATTATCCTGGTGATATTGGGGCTTAGTCATTGTGAGCTTTCAGCCCTGGACACCTATGGTGTTGCCAGATGTAGCCTTGTAATTTCTATTTTAGACTGCTGGCGGCCTAGAGCTTCCTTCGACCCACAATCCACATTTCTGGCATCTATTAATTGTGGGGTCTCTATTGCAACTTCAGTTATATTTCACAACGTTATACATTGCCTTCTCAGGAGTTGCTCATAGGGATTCTGACCCTTACTCAAATGAGCTATTCCCCTAGGCCTTCTCTGA
Organism: Graphiurus murinus; assembly: GCA_004027655.1. Lineage (NCBI taxonomy): Eukaryota > Metazoa > Chordata > Mammalia > Rodentia > Gliridae > Graphiurus > Graphiurus murinus. Next base: position 2,189 of record PVLC010017870.1, read on the forward strand.
ATTTGCAAATGGACCCTACATTGCTCTGCATAAGTAGGGTACTCTTGTCTCTTTCAAGGAATAGTTTTTAACAGAACTTTTTACTTTAATACCTGTGAGCCTGAGATAGATAGAATCTGGTCAATTCCTCAAATGACCCCAAGGAATCTTTGTATTGTCAGTGTAAATTACTTGTCATGCAAGAGATCTGAAATGTTCCCCTAAAACTTCATGTTTTAAAATCCTGGTCTCTAATGTAGCACAATTCAGAGATGGGGCATGGCTCAATAACTTGGTTTTGTTTTACCAGTCTCTCTGTCTGTCTGCTTTGCGTGATTTCCTCTTCCCTCTTCCTTTCTTCTCAATCCTCTCTCTCTCTCTCTCTCTCTCTCTCTCTCTCTCTCTCTCTCTCTTTCTCTCTCTCTCTGCATTCCAATTTTCAAGAGTCCTGTAATGTTTTCCTGATGTCCTCTGCTTGAATGATGTTTTCACCTTGGGATCGGCCAACTAAACATCCCAAATCAGGAACTAAATAAACATTTTCTCTTCTGTGCTGTTCTTTTCAGGTACTGTTGTCATAGCAATGAAGATCTGCTCCACTCAGTATTTGGCTTCTCTTTATACTAGTGTTAACTAATTCAGCAGCCACAGCTTCCTGGGCCTCAATTTTCTACTTTCTTTTCTAGCAAAACTACAAGTTAGAAAATCTTTCCCCTGTGTTTTTTGCTTCCTGTTTAGAACAATAAACTTATTTAAAACCATTCCAGCACCTGAATGCTGTGTGTCCTTGAAGTTTCCTTCAACAAATTAATTAGTTCCTCACATTGAAACTCAGCATCAGAAAATCTCAGGATGTGGGCAAATGTACACAAGTTATTTACTAAAATATAACACAAATGTCCCCTAATACAATTCCCAATTGAGTCTTATTTTTGCATCTGAAACCTTATGAGGACAATCTTTACTATACAAAATATTATCAGCATATATTACCACCATGTATCACCATTAAGTTTTGCTAACAACATTCTAAGGCTTCTCCAGCATATATTTCCAAATTCTTCTTTAAAACTAATTCCAAAGGTTTCTGAACTCCATGGTCAAATATTGTCCATGTAACTAAACAACATGACAAGAATAAGTAGAGGAGGAAAGGATTATTTGGCTCTCTGTTTCTGAGGTTCAGTCCATGGTCAGCCAAGGCAGGACCATCAATGATTGAACGGCTGAGTGCAGAAGAGCTGCTCATGGCAGTCAGATGAGAAAACAGCTACTGAGGGAGGAGCCAAGGGCAGATGTCCTCCTCAGCACCACACCTTTGTTTACTTAATTCCTCCAGCAATGAAGTATTTCTGAAACTTACCATATTGGGAAATATGCTTTCATGACATAAGTTTTTAGAAGACACTGAGACCCAAAGTGTAACAGGAGAAATAAGTAATTGAGAAGTGGGTTTAAAACACAGGTTATATGGAAATACTAGTCCATTTCATATAAATGACTATTGTATCTGTTAATTTTTTTTACCCATGGGGAGTTCTTGAACCTATTTCGCATATGTTCCAACACCAAATATGTCATGATTATTATGGAATTAGTTGTTCACCCCTCACTGTGATGTTTGTTATGCAACTAATTATGAAATAATGAATATAATTTTATTAGTTTACTTATCCAGCAGTATATAGTAACGGCTTTCACTTAGAGGCACTGTAAAATATTCTCTGAAGGTCTCTTGGAAATATTGTTTTATAGGAATTTGCTGAGAACAACTTTATGTCTCACTGTAGATGATCAAACATAGGCAGGAATAAATCTGAGAGTCATTGTGTGAATTAAAAGTTTTATCCTTAAATCAAAGCTGACAGTAGTAAAAAGCAGAGAATGCAAAGAGTTCATATTGGTACACTTCTCTATCACTGTGACCAAAACATTTGTCAAGAAAATTGAAAAATAAGCCGGGCGTGGTGGCGCACGCTTGTAATCCCAGCATTCGGGAGGCTGAGACCGGAGGATCCGGGTTCGCGGCCAGCCTCAGCTACCTAGTGAGGCACTCCGCAACTTAGTGAGACTCGGTTTCAAAATAAAGAATAAGAAATAGGGCTGGGGGTATAGCTCGGAGGTAGAATGCCCCTGAGTTCAATCCCCAGTACCGCCAAAAAAAAACAACAAAAAAAGAAAATTGAAAAATAAAGGTTTATTAGAATTTATGTTTCAAGAGTTCAACCCATGATCACTTGATTCCAATGTAGAAATAATCTTAGAGGCAGTAAGTGAGGTAAATGAGGTGGGAGAGCTGTTAAAAATCAAAGAGGAGAGAGAGAAAGAGATAGAGACAGAGAGAGAGAGAGAGAGAGAGAGAGAGAGAGAGAGAGAGAGAGAGAGAGAAAGAGAGAGAGAGAGAGAAAAGAGAGAGAAGGGAGAAGAGAGAGGAGAGAAGAGAGGAGAGAGAATAAAATAAGAGAGAGATAAATGAGGGACAGCTATAGTCCTGAAGTTCATTCTCCGCATACTCCCCTGTGACACAACTCCTTCAGCCACAATGTTTCTGCATGTAAAATCACCCAGTAAATCTATGGAAATTATAGCCTCAATATATCTGATCAGTATAATGGAAGGTCTAAGTTCAAACACCAGCAGATATCTAATAGGAGAGAGTCACTGCCAGTAAAAGAGATAGATAAGAGCAAATCATAAATCAACATATGCAATGAACACAGCAAATGCTATAGAAAGTGCGGACAGACTAGGCACATGTGTTGGCCCTTTAACATTGGTTTACTAAGAAGGACTCAATTAGTTTGACAAGCAGATTTTAACTTTCTGCACTTTCATGGCATCATGAGTTTCAACATGAGATCAGAAGATCTATCATTTGATCAAATGAATGACCCAATGTAAAATCTAACCCAAACTTACAAAAATATATCTGCTATATTAATAATTATTTCCAAGTAAGATGTGGTAAAGTTGACCCTATCTAACTTTATATTTTCAATGAGGTATGCATAACTTGCCATAGAGTAGGAGATAAAAAAATGTGTGTTGAATGAAGTGAATGAATGCTTATGTAATGTTTCAAATTCTTGGAAATGCATAGTTCAACTAGCATCGCTCATTCTTATTGGCAGCAAATTTCAGGAGAATATTCATAAACCCCAAGGAAGGATGATTCTTGCATATAAGTGGTACAGAGTAGAATGTTTTTATTCACATACTTATTTCAGTCACACAACATATTTTCATTTTATTATCTAATCTACTATTCTCGAGTTCCATCCATTTCCTGCAAATAGCATGATTTTTTTCTTCTTCCTGGCTCAGTAAAATTTCATTGCTTTTAGCTAACAAATTTTTTCGATCCACTCATCTGTTGACACACACCTAGACTGGTTCCATAATTTTGCTATTGTAAATTGTGCTGCCATGAACATGTATATTCAAGCATTATTATAATATTTTGATTTCATTTCCTTTGAGAATATGCCCTGGAGCACTATCATTGGATAATAAGGATGTTTCATTCCCAATCTTCTGAGAAAAATCCTCACTGTTCTCCATAGTACCTATACTAATTTGTATACACACCAACAGTGTAATAGAGTTCCTATTTCCCCACGGACATACAAGCATTTACTATGATGTGCATTCTTAAAGTTTGGCATTCTAAGTGGAGATAGAAGGAATCTCAGTATAGTTTTGATTTTTATTTTCCTGATTGCTACAGATGATGGACATTTTTTCATGTATTTGTTGGCCATTTGTATTTCTTCTTTTGGAAATGTCTATGTAGTTCAGGTGCTCATTTTTAAATTGGGTTATTTGTTTTTTTAACAAATACACTTTTTAAGCTTTTGCATATTTTAGATATTAGACCTTTTTTTAAGATGAGTATGTGAAGAAGATCTCTTCCTAATATATAGGCATTCTATGTAGACTCTTGATGATTTCCTTTGCTGCAAAAAACTGTATAATTTAATGTCATCTCATTCATTAATTTTTATTTTAATTTCTTGAGCTTTTGGTGTCTTATTACTAGTAGTAGTAGTAGTAGTAGTAGTAGTAACAGTAGTACTAGTAGTCATAGAGTTTTCCTTATTTAAGCGTTGACAGTTTCAAATGATTGGAGAAAAGAAATAGGGAGGAAGAGAGCATCTGTTTTCAGAGTAGTAAAAGAAACTGTGCAGCGTTAGGCTTCAACATAGCTTTATTACGAAATGTTTCGATGAGTTTGGTTTTAATTTTCTATACTTTTATGGTATTATCTGTTTAAAATTAAAACAGAAGATCTGTCACAAGGAATGTATACCTCCATGAACATTTAGTGAAAGCTAACAAAAAGGTGTCTGATCTATAACTAAGGTACCTACCCACAAAGTCTTCTGCAAGAAGATATGGTGTTAAAATTCATCTCTTTCAACTTTCTCAATGTAGCACACAAATAATGTGCCATAGCATATGCAGTCAAATTTGGTGAATGCATAGTTCAGTTTCCTGCCCTTCTGCTTAAAAGCAAATTTCAAGAGAAACAAATAATAAGCACAAATCATTTTTCAGCACCTGTTTTGTAGAAGAAAATGATTTTGTTTGGATATTGATTTAGGGCATAAATGAAGGTGAGATTTACGGCCCATGTTGAATCATGAAAAGTTAAAAGTGTTTAGTTGGGAATGATGGTCTCTTGAATCCTTCCCGGTAGTTGCAGATCCTCGTGTGGACACCATGTTTGCCTTTCAGAGCACAGCCATACCCCCAGGAAATAATACTCTGGAGCTCTCTATTGTAGACCACGGGGTCACCAGAGTCACCCTCAGAAAAAAGAAAATGATGATCATATTCTTTTTTCTGAATGGAGGTCAAATGCTGTCCACTTTACCACCTTTTTCTTCAGTGATCCACAGGTGTCTGATCATCCAGAAAATACATCTCCTACCCCAGGAGATCCAAACTTCAGTCTCCTTTCTATTTCCCAACTGTGCTTCCTCATTATTGCCCCATCTTGTTTTACCCTTAGTGTACCCATAGGGCTAAGGTAAGGTCAGGATTGGAGAGACTTGAGACTGTTTAGAGCTATGCTCCATTGAAAAGAGTTCCACAAATGCATCCTCAGAAAAATACTTTTTTGTACTAATTACTCACTTGCCTCTGTGTGCATTTTTATTATTGAATATATACAACCTTATCACAGAAAAATTTCAGATTTATCAAAAAGCGATTTCTTACCTTACAGAGTTGGTTCTACAAAAAAAATTTAAAGTTTTGCATATCAAAGAAGGAACATTCGGGTGCAACAGTGAGAATTAGATGGTGTGATAAGGAGTAAAAATTTTACCTGGCAAACCTTTGTGACACCCAGAATGCCCAGGCAGAACATGTTGCTAGTAATGTTGCCTGGGTAGGAATGATAGCAAGAAGAGTCAGACAGAACCGAGCTTCCAGACATTGTAGAACTGAATAGTATCTGCCTGTAGAATTCAAGTGAAATGGAAGATCACCCACAGCTGTCCTGGAAAATTGTTCCCATTCTATCCTCTGTTTTCAAAAATGCCCAGTGTACCTTTTAATTTTCCAATAACTTGAGATTTGTATGAACCCTTTTGCTAGGACATTTTCACAAGTAGATTTGGCCAATAGGTATTTATTTTTCTGAGACTAGCAGGATTGTCTATAGGATTGTCTATATCTCAAGTCCAGAGATATTTTTGTGAAGCAGGTAAATACTTGTGGGAATTGGAAGTCCCTTAGCTAAATTTCTCTTTACCTCCTCTATGCATCACTTAAGACACTTCAAATAAATACTTCAACAGTTCTCTAATTAGTAACTTTATTTTTGTTCTCCACAAACTTAGGAGGGGAATGTTTTCTTCTTAACTAACACATTTCTAGAGTGCATATGTTCAAAAGAACTCACTGGCAGCTTTTCCTCTGATGAAAATTTGGACTAATTGTCAACATGTCTTTCACCTCTAATATTCCCAAACTTAGTACTTGTGTTTCAGTTGACACTTACTTTCAAAGTTGAAGGTTTTGCCCCCATCAGAAACAGGGTACTGAGTTCAGAAGATCAACAGGATTGTGGCAGATAGAGGACACTGGAGATGTAACAAAGTTTTGGGTTTTTTTCTGTTTGATCAGCATGCTGTCATTATTATAGCTAGGTTCATTGGAGTTGAAATGGGGGTTGATCTTGATCTCATCCATGAATTGCTCCTCAACATCAGGGACTTCAATATTGTGTTCTCTTAGATTCACCCTGAATTTCACCCCAATTATGTGCTGAGGGAGGTGTGTGGGATGCAAGAAACCTGAAGTTTAATGGTGTCACCTGAGTTAAGTTAATAACTCAAGATCTATCATAAATAATACATGTACAAATATGAACTGTAGCCAAGATTTAGAAAAATATATTTGATATATTAGAAAGGTACCTAATAATTATATTGAAATAGGATGGCTTGGTAAGCCTGATGAGGTGGCACATCTCCATAATTCCAGGACTTGAGAGTCTGAGACACGACTACCAGAGATTCCATGCCAGCCTCAACAACTCAGTGAGGCCCCCAGAACTTAGTCAGATCCTATTTCAAATCAAAATATAATATTGAGCTAGCAGTGTTTCTCAGAGGTAGATTGTCCGTATTTGTAATTACCAGTACCAATCAGACACTCAAAATATCATGGTAACACTGAAATTTTCCAAATGTTACATTATCAATGTGTCATATATGATCCAACATGGGGTAGGTAGTCAATAATTTATATTCATTAGCGTAGATGGGTTCTTAAATAACCTTTCAATCTTTTGTGAATGCATATTTCAGCTTCTCCCTCCTTCTTATTTAGAAGGAAATTCGAATAAAATGTATTACCTATCAAAGAACATTGTAGACAGAGGAGGTAAGGAAGAAAATTATTTTATTTAGGTACTGAGTTCATGCTTCAGAGGAACGTTAGGCTCACTCTGAGGGATGATTCTTGCAGAGACTATTAGGGCTGAATCTTGAAGAGATGAAGGTCATTAGTTGGCAGCCATGGTCTCTTGAATCCAGTCTAAGTAGTTGCAGACCTTGGTGTAGACACCAGGTTTGCCTTTCAGAGCACAACCATAGCCCCAGGAAACGATGCCCTGAAGCTCTCCATTGCAGACCACAGGGCCACCAGAGTCACCCTGAGAAAGGAGAAAAGGGTGATCAGATTCCTGATTTTGATTAGGAGAGAGGACAGAATCTGCCTTATTAAAGGGAACCATTATGAGGTGCTGCTGAATTTCTGTAAAACATTTCAAATCAAATGTTCTTTCAGCCTGGAGATCCAAACCCCAATCTCTCTTCTATATCACAATTTACTTCTTCCTAATTGTCCCTTACCATATTTTTCCCATAGGACCAAAGAAGGGGGAAGACTAGAGTGATTTTAGTCTGCTTCAGAACATATATTTCTTTCAAATTGATTCCATTCTGCGGATATCTCCTAAGAAGGATTCTTCAGTGTACTGACTGCACAACCACTTCTGAGTATATGTTTACCACTAATATTAAACAATAACATCACATAGAAAGAGTCATTCATGAAAAAGCTCTTTTACCATGTCTCAGTATTTGTCTCATAAACAGTCTTAAAGTTATTCATGTCAGCAAAGGAGAAATCAGGTGCAGAAAAATGAGATTGAGCTGGTGGGTGAAGGAGTAAAAGAAACTCACATCACAAGCGTCCTTTCCTCCTTCCAAGAAGCCCAGGCAGAACATGTTGCTAGTAATTTCTCCTGGGAAGGCCTTATGGCAAGAAGAGTCAGAGAGGACAGGAGCATCCAGACACTGGAGAAGCGAAGGGTATTTCTCTAAGGAATACAAATGAAATGGAGATTACCCACAGATATCCTGGAAGTTTCAATCCCACTCTATGTGCTCTGTTTCCCAGCACTGACAGTGTACGTAAGAGTAAGTTGAAATTTGACAGACTTTTCTTGCTCCAGAATGATTTTGAAGGTAGTTTTAACCAAATAGTATGTCTTTCTTTGAGACTAGAGCAGTTTCTATGGATCTCAGAGGCAGAGATAGGTTTGTGAAGCAAGTATATACTTCTGACCGTATGAAGATCTTTAGGCACATTTCTTTTTATCTACCTGTTTCAACTTCTCTGCACATCATTTTTCATACTTCAAGTAAATTCCTCAGCATTTTTATCAGTAATTTTCTATGTTCTCCATATTCTTAGGAAAGAAGAGTTTCCTCCTGTTTCCAGAGTGCAGATATACAAAACTAGCCTCTGGCAACAATGCCTCAAGGTAAAATTTGGACTAATGGACCCTTGCCATACCTTTCACCCTTCCTATCCTAAGAGTTTGTACTTGTGTTCCAGGTCATATTTACTTCCAGAGCTCAAGGTGTTTCCCCAGCCAGACACAAGGCACTGGGTCCCAGCAGATGGACAGGATCTTGGCAGAGAGATGCTGGACACTCGAGAGTTGAGGGTGGCAGGTGATTTCAGTTTAATCAGCATGATGTCATTATCATAAGTTTTACTATTGTACTTGGGGTGAAGGATGATCTTGTCCACATCAATGAATTGCTCATTCCCCTCAATGACATTAAGGTCATGTTCTCCAAGGTGTATGGAGTATCTGCCGGAAGAAAGTATTAAAAGTTTCCTAAGTATCCAAATTGATATTCCTTCTTTTCTCCCATGACTCCCTTGAAGAGCAAACACACAAGCTCCCTCCTCTTTAAATACTCAGTCTTCATTTAATGTTACACTTAAGGTATTCTCATGCACTATCCCACATGGCACAGTGTAGAAAGTTTCTTCCACAAGTGTCTCTGCTTTTGGAATCCTAAAGCTTGCTATCATGTTACGAGAATAGGGAGAGGAATAAGAGCCATAGGGTCCAAGAAAACAGTTGGAGATGAAAAGGGGATTGATGGATCTGGCCATTGTTTCTCTCTCTGGGATTCAAGTATCATTGGGTGGTGAGGCATGAGTCATAGACATTGGAGAATGTCAAGCTACAGGATGGGTGGATTATTTATATTGCCCTCTGGAAAAGTGATATATTGTAGTATTTTCACTGGTTCAATGATAATCATTAGGATTATTTATGGATTCCTGTTCTACAGCTATTTCTACAGATCCTTGATCAACCAATCTTTCCTATTCATACCTGTGGTATCAAAATTTAAGAATGCAGCAGGGAACATGAAGGGAAGTGCTCCATGTGAATGTCCCACAAGATATTCTACATTCTTTGAGGAATAAACAGTCTCTTAGAATGTGAATGCTTTGTTGGTCAAGCATAACTTTAATTCACCTTATCTGTGTGGCAAGATAAGAAATTGAACTGGAGACGTAGGAATGTAAATAGTGGCCACTTACGACAGTTTGGAGCTGTAGCAGTGAGCCGCAGACAGAACCCACTGGTCACTGATGAGGGAACCTCCACAATCATGTCTACCAATGTTCAGGGACACCTGGTAAGGAAGGGCATTCTTCACACAGGTGTAGCCCCCAACGATCTTATCATCATCGTCATCAATGGGGAGAGCAACTGACAGGAAAAGATGGGAACTTGGTGTTAAACTCAAGCCTGCTGTTTCTTCTCAACCCTGATGATTATGCAGACTCAGGAGAAAGAATGTTCTCTTGCCTCACATAATCAGGAAGGTAATGTTTAATGTGACTTTTCTTTGTATTCCATACATTAAAATACACCCTACTTGTATCACCATTAGACAACATCTAATTGTTAAATTAATGATTTTTATGTTACAAATCTGTTCCTACTTGTGTGCTGTAGACACACATACACACCCCCACAAGAAAGCTCACAAGTACCAGATTTGCTTTAATTCTTCACATCAATTTCTAGAGCAGAGGTGACAAGTACTACTGAATATACTTTCCTTTTCTCTACTTCACTGTATTTACATGAAATTCAACAGAACTTCTACTTTTCTGTGGCCTCTGTTTTGAAACACTCTTGGTCATTATACTTTTGCATAGACAAGTGAGCTTTAATTATATCTAAACCCATATTCGAGGCCTTGTTGCCTTAACATTTTCAGCTACCTGATTACAGATCCTATATTCAGCATTTGTTGTTTGCAAAAGCTTACAGAGAGGATGGACACTTGCTGATTTGTTCATTAGAAAGACTTACCAGCAAGCGGGAGTGGTGGCGCACGCTTGTAATCCCAGCATTCGGGAGGCTGAGACCTGAGGATCCGGGTTCATGGCCAGCCTCAGCTACCTAGTGAGGCACTCTGCAACTTAGTGAGACTTGGTTTCAAAATAAAGAATAAAAAATAGGGCTGGGGTGTAGCTCGGAGGTAGAATGCCACTGAGTTCAATCCCCAGTACCGCAAAAAAAAAAAAAAAAAAAAGACTTACCAGCAGCTCCCAGGAATGCAAGGAAGATGAAGGTCTTCATATTTTCTCACTGGATCTAGTTTGGGAATAGAATGAAGGCTGTTAATCTATAGGTATTTATACCTTCAGGTTTGTCATTGACACATCTGGTCACAGGTACAAGAAATGTGATTTCATTGGAGACTCACAAATGTAAATTTATAATTTGATTTTCTGACTCATGTAAGATGAATCACCACTAGATGGAAACATTCATGCTTTTCCATATTTCCAGAAGGTCGGTTGTGAGAATGGAAGTCAGAAACCCAGCTGGTACAAAGTGGGTTGATAAAGAGGTTGGAGTAAAGTTACAGGAAAGAACTCCAGGGTTTTGCATTCCCAGAAAAAATATCCTAGGTACTTGGATTTTTCACATGTGTTCTTTTTTCCTAAGAAATATCTTGGATTATGCGTCATTGTTGTTTACATAGTTCTTGCACAAATATGTCCATTGTCTTATGGTAGTTTTCATCTTGTAATTCCAGGATAACCGTTTCTTAATAGTAGGATAAACACATCCACCTGAAAAAAGAAATAAATATATTTCTTATTGGAAACTAAAATTGATGAAAATGGGACAGTACAAAATTATAGCTATTGACATTTGTCTGGTGCCTATGCCATTAAAGAAAAAGAGTATACCTACCTTTTCTATGGTTTCACAGTTCGTGGGTTCAGTTACCTACAGTGAACCAAGACACCAAATTTTAAGAGAGGAATTTCTGGGAAGAAGTAATTTATATATTTAAAATAACTTTTATTACATGATATTGGTGTATTTGCTTTATTCCACCTAATTTTTAACCTATGTATCTAGCTCATGAATCAAATTTTGTCATACATATGTTTTTAGAAAAGACCATGAGTGAAATTTGTTATTATCGGCAGTTTGAGAAATCCAATAGGACTTGCGATGAATTGCTGTGGATACTGAGGGCTTTGTTTATGTCAATTTAGTAATCTTTATATTCAACTCCTGTGATGCCTTCCTCATCACTACTTTGCTGATGGGATTTGACAACAATCACACACATACTCCTGTTAGGGTCAGGATTCCATCATATAAAATTGGGCTCAGAATGGGGGTTGTCATGAAGGCACTGCAGACTTGTGGGCAGATGGCAATACAAGTGCAGTTTGAAAATTTCCTATGCTTCAGGCATCCTGGAAGGAGAATCTATGCATCCATGATTAGAGCAATATTCATAGAAAGGTCAAATACTGCTCATGTAGCTTCCTAGCTGCTAAGTGTGAGATCCCACATTCACAATCAAGCAGCCTCATGGCCGGGTCTCCATCCTCCATTGTGATTCCAAATATATAACAAGAGATAGAGTGTGAACTCCATCAACTCAAGGTCAAACTGGTCTATTTCTGTCCATTCAATAAATACTTTTTTGTAACTAATTACTTCATTTAATGGAGAAGGGACCTTGTGCCAAGAGTAAGTAAATCTCAAGAAATCATTTTTGGTAGGATACATTTCCTAGATTCTACTCATAAGCAGTAAATCCCATATTGCGTGCCAGAAGCAAGATGATACTATCTTCTTAGGACAATTATCATAGTTGTGGTAGTTTCTGATTGTGTTTGTTTTAGTTTGATTTAAAATTGTGTTGGAATGATGATAATTTAGTCAAAGTAAGAATTCCATAATCTTGACACTCAACACTCGTGGCCAGACATTGTCCACGTTCAATCCATTCTATTCTTAAAAACTTGGACAAATTGGTGTAATAAATCTAGTAGTCTAAGAAGTCACTAATTTAGCAAGCAATGTGTGTGTGTGTGTGTGTGTGTATATATATATATATATATATATATATATATATATATATATATATATATAAATGGTGTTAAAATGTTAGTAGCTAAATATCTCCTACTTTTTTGCTTTTTCGAAAGGATTTTTTGTATTGTGGTGTTAATATTAATGCAGTTAATAGAGGAAAAGATAACTTGTCTTATACTGAAAGAGCTGGATATTTGTGAAAAAAATGACAAAATGAAGCAACCATTGAAAACTCTGATTATGGGTTCCTTAAGTGAAAGAGAATATATAAATATAATGTATGTAAAATATAAAATATAAATATAATGTATATATGATTCATTTTGATAGAATAATGAGTGTCTATAAGGCTTGAGAGTTTTGCATTTGTAACCATTCAAAAGGGTAAATTGAATTTTTAATTAATATTAAAATAATTCTAAAGAGGAAATTTGTTGACTGTACTGGGTATTAAACTCAAAGACCATCTATTTGACAGATACACCTCCAACAATTTTTATTTTAATTTTGTAGCAGAATCTTGCTAAGTTATCTCCCACTGGCCTTGGATCTGCAATCTCCAGTCTCAGCCTCCCAAATGGGGAAACTCCAGGTATGTGCTGCCTCTCCCTGGAAGTAAATATTTTTATTTTGTAAAACATATAAATTCTAGTATTTTTCTATAAATAATGAGAATGGTATGTATTAAAATATGGATTCAATAAGATTTTTAGGGGACTGGAGGATTGTATTTGTTTTATTAAAGCAAATTTTCTTAGATAAACTGATCTTGAGCATGCATTGAGGTTTATTGTTGACTTATGAAAGAACTAACAACTAGATTACAGTATGTACTCAGTTGAAGAAAAGCACATGCTTCCCAGCTGATATATCCTATCAGATAAAATGAACACATATACTTACATAAGAAGATAAAGTTACATAAGTACATAAGTTTTTAAGTGTAGATATCAGTTCAATTAACTGATATCCATGAAAGGTAATAAATATCAAGTTCACAGCTGAGTATTTACTGCAAGTTTCCAGTGACAAGAGATAAATGATTTTATGGTACTATAACTACACAAAACATTTGGAAAAAAAATTGTGTCCTTTTGTCATTTCCACATATATCAAATTGTTATCTTTTTTTTTTCTTCTATTTGCTACAAAGATACTCTGCATTCCCTAATCTTACTGAATCAGGAAGTAGTATTCCCAAGATCTCTTCTGACTCTTCTGTGTGTTTGTGGTCAGTTTGAACTACAGAATAAATGGAATACATATTGACCAAGCCCTTACTCTTTTTCTTCCTTTTTCCTTTAGATTCAAATCTTTGCTTCTGAGTATTCAATCTCTTTATTCAGTTTTCTTTCCATCAAACCATTTTCTCTTATCAGCATCATATTCTGTTGATTTGTTATGTGCTTAGCAGTCAGAATGGACCTTACAGAAAGCCAAGGTTGGCACTCCTTGCTTTACTGCTCCGTCCTTAGTGGCTAAAGCAAAACCAGGAATATCACAGGTCCACAGAGAGGTTTGATGAGGAAGAGGTTGGAAGAATGAAGAGAATATGCACAGTTTCTGCATTGAAGAATATGCCATATTTATTAAGTTAATCCTCTATATAAAGATCATTTGTGTTTGCTGGTTATACATCTGCTGATTCAGTGAAACAAAGATCAGAGATATCAAAGAGATATAGCCTTTGTACTAGGCATGTATAGACATATCATTGTCCCTAGGCAGTACAGGAGAAAATGTTTTTTACTTAGCTTTTCCACTCTATAAGTTACCATTACTAAACCAGAGATAACTGAACATTAACAGAGTAATACACAGGAAATTGGCATAGACAACTCTACTCTACATGAAAAAGTTGACTGTGAGCAGATTGAAGTTTCGTGGTGAGTTCTAGAATAGAACATCTTCCATGTGCTCATCAAGGGATGACAGTACTGATAAAGTCACATTTATTACAAATCAAAAGGACTCCTATTGTACTGATCCTATAATGCAGAACTTAATTGAAACGGAATCAGCACAGTTTCATTTAATTATTGATTTAGGGTGTGTTTTCACTTAATAAGACTGTATAAGATTCCCTCTTAATATCTGGAAAAGAAGCTTTCCAGTAAACTTTCTGAAACCTCTTTTTTTTGTGAAAATTGTGTTTGAACACAGGGTTGTTATACCTCTGAGATACATATCCAGATAAATCTTTTTTTTTTTAATTTTATTTTGAGTAGGTTCTTGTTGAGTTACCTCATACTAACCTTCAATCTGTAATCTTTCTGTCTCAGCCTCTCAATTACTAGGACTACAGGGATTTTCAAGCAACCATACATTGGTTTTTGTCAACGTCTAGTGCGTTGAGTTCCCTGGGCAAGGGCCGCGGGACGCAGGGGATGCAGAGCACGACAGGTTTAGCAACTGCACATTTATTGAAGGCTTCAGCATGATACTTATAGGCAGAAAAACAATAGACAGGCTTTCTTTCATAAAGTCATAAGATGCTTTGTACAGAAACCGGGATGAAAAAGATACAGTCTATAATCTAACCATCTTCCTGTCCTACATTTCTTTGTCCAGTCTTCATAATGTATCCAAGCATATTAGAAATCTGGAACACAGTTTACCAGTCACCCCGCCAAGAAGCTTGCTTCCTTATCATAAGAATAAATTCTGGCAGAACACTATGTGGCTGTAGAAAAAGTCTGCTTTTTCTCACACTTGGTTTTCCAAGTATATCAGCAAACATAGTATCTAACCTCATTTATATCTCAGATAGAGCCTGCATTCAAGGCGGGAAACTGTTTCTCCAGAGCCTGCATTCAAGGCTGGGAACTGTTTCTCCACAAGTTGGTTTTTCTGTGTCCACTGTGTCCATATCACAGAACTAACCTTGGTAGTTGTGAAAATATGAATAGAATTGAAAATACGGTATGTATACAAATAGTATTTTACTCAGAGCTAAAGAAGAACATGTCATTTGCAGGGAAATGGATGGAATCAGAGAATATCATGCCAAGGATAATATGACAGTGTCACAAAGTTAAGGGCCATGTTTTCTCTCATATATAGAAGTAAGACAGAAAAAAACAAAGAGAAGAAATTTCATGAAACTACGAGTAAGAACAAAGGAATAGTGGAATGAGATCAGGCGAGGTAGGAGGGAGGGAATAAGTAAGAACTCTTTTTTTAACTAGAAATAGAACCTAGGGGTGTTCTACATCTGATCTACAACCAACATCCTTTTTATATTTATTTTGCAACACAGTTCTTCCTGTTAGGTTGCTGAGGGTCTCCATGTGTTCCTAACCTTTGACTCAAACCTGATATCCTCCTGTGTCAGCCTCACAAGTACTGAGATTATAGGAATGCACCACCATGTTGGGCTAGGAGAAAAGGTAGCTTTAGAAAGGAAACAGCCCTAATAATACTTTGTTCATATATGAAGGTATCACTACCAACCTTATTTGCAAGTAGGGGGAAGGAAAAGGGGTTTAGTGGGATGGAGTTAGGAGGTAAACACACCAAGAGATGTTTTGTGCATATATGAGTGTCATTTTGAATGTTCTTACAGTGTATAATCATAGTGGGCAAATAATATTCTAAAAACCTGAAAAATTCTGAAACTGCTTCATGCTTTCCTTACTGTATATGCAAGGGAGATTGTAAATCTGATAGCCATTTTGGATTTTGAGGCTTGATCTTCAGGCTAGGGCTTACTCTCATTAAAGCAGGGGGCAAAGTCAGAGGTAAATTAAATCAGGATTATAGCCTTTAAATTCTTGAATCAAACTATCCTCGAATCCCTACTTCCCCTAAGCTTGCATTTGTCCAATTGAATAGAACATATGAGATGAATAGCACTGGGGTGAATGCCTTCCAAGTATTATGTTTATCCTTAAGTGCCTATTTTACCAGGATCAATATCTGACACTTGGGGTGACCTTCCAAAAGTACATAAGACATTATGTTTTCATACAAATGCACTACTTGTGAAGAGGTAATCTTTGCACAAAATAGGAGACAAAGTTACAGGAATATGTACTGAAATGGGGTCACTGCATGTCAGTAAGAGCAAAATGATGTGTCTGCCCCTGTCACTTGACAGCGCCCTGCCCTGTTGTTGCCCCTTTGAGATAACTCACTTGTCTTTTCAGGTCTCTGAACCTTTCCTTACTTGAAGGAATAAGGTGAGTTAAGTATGGATGGCTGGTGGAGATGAGTGGGGACAGGAGAATCCTGAAGTCTTTTGTTTCAGGGCAGAGTCCAGATATGTTTAAAGAAAAAACTGATAGTACTTTCTGGAAGAGTGAGAAGTTAAATAAACAATCGGTTCTGCAATAGAAAACATAAAGGTAATCTAGTGAAAACTAAGAAAATAATACCAAAAAGATCATAGCTAAATATATAAGTCCTTGATTGCAAGGGAACTTTCCTATCCTCCTTGGCCTGGTTATAAGGCTATATTAAGAACTCAGATAGTAGCATATGCATGCAATGCCAGTATATTTTCCCTAAAGAAAACAGAGACTGAATTTCTACTTTTTATTCCTAGATAACTATCCAAGACAAAGGAATCATGAGAGCAAGTCTGGACCAGAAAGTCCAGATACCTATTACTTGAAGGCCAGTAGCTTTGTTTAATGGAAACTTGGAATAAGTGCAAGTTATCCATGTCTGTAGAAGGCTACTTTCTTGCAGGAACATCAGGAGAGTTGCTTCCTTGGATGCTGGTCAGAGAAGCCAACTAAGGAAGCTAATGCTGATGATGGCACTGCTTTTGCAGGGTATCATATAAAACCCGTCCTTGAATGGGAATGGATGTTGAACTGTCACAGGATACATGTCACTCATCCAGGCAGTAGGCTAATCCCGATGAAGCATACTAGGCACTGCTCCACATGGAAACCTTGGGGCACAGGCTACAGGCTGCTGCTGGTTCTGCCTTTTGTTGCTTAGTGATTCTTGGAGCAATTATTGTTTTTCAGTTTGCTTTTCCCTATAAACCTTAATTTTCATAGTTTGACTCCTGGGACTTTCTTTGCCTATCTGCAACCTGCCCCACTGCCCTGGCACAACATGACTGAAGATGTGACACCTAGACACTCTGGAGGCTGAGGCAGGAATACTACAACTTCAAGGCCAGCTTAGCAACTCTGTCTCAAAATAAAATGACCAGCTATGTAGCACACTGATAGAAGGCCCCTGAGATAAAAAAAAATAAAGTAGTATCACAAAAATAAATAAATACACAAACAAAAATAAAGCTCAGAGTTTCTCTCTGCAAATTTGTCATCCAGGGTTACAAAAGATATAAATGGGTAGCAAGTACATGAATCGTGCTCTATTTTCCCCTTCTGACATATCTTAGACTATATGATCCTTTCTCTCTGAGGTTTCTATGTCAAAAACATAACCTCTAACACTATGGCACCATAGGGTAGAGTCTCTGGGGGTAGTTTTAGGTAATGTTCACAAAACAGATCCAGCATGAGGGATCAGTGTATTTATAAGGTGCATTTGCTGGGGTGTACATTATTCATCCAGTCAGAAAGAATGTCACTGTCTAAGCCATTCTGTCTTTGGTGTTTCTGTTATCTAAACCTGAACTAAAATGCTTTTCCTTTTTCACCTTGTCCCTGAGGCTGAAGTTTGCCAGCTCTGGTCGGTTCTATTTAATCCAATGTGTCCGTTCTCAGAGACCAGTGTGTCTTTACCCCGTACCAGGTATGTTTGTGAATCCTGTGTAGGGACTTTCAGTATAAACCCTTCTCCTTGTGAACCTTGATATCATCAAGATATTCAGGGAAATCTGGTATGAAATTAAAGAAGAGCATGTCAGGTGTGGTCTCAAATAGGAAGTAAGAGCACTGATCACAGGGGTAAGATCCAAGACATGTACAGCCTCACGCTACTTCATATGTTTTCTGCATACTTGTCTGCATTTGTCCTTTCTTTCTCCTGAAGTTTGAAGTAGTGCCTAGTCTAGAATGAGATTTGGTGAAATTTATGATAGAACTGGAGAACATGTTCTCTCTGTAGGCCATGCCTCTTAGGGCAATAAGATTCCCACTGGAAAATGAGAAGATCTTAGGGAAGTATAACATATAGGTGGGTGAATCCATTATCAATGTGAGAAAAGTGTGACAGGAAAAAAATATGTTTTACATTTAGACTTTTCTCTTTGCTAACCTCATAGAGTTTCAGATAGACTGGAGGAAAGAAAAAGAAAAAAAAAAAAGATCATCTGTCCCAGAAAGAGCAATGCACTGGGAATAAGCTAAGACTGGGCATCCATTTAACTTCACTTTCAAATGCTTCAGGTGACTTTTGCGACATGGTTTTAACTCTCTGCACTTAGTGTGGTCACCTGTTAAATGATGAACACAGAATCTACCATGGACAATGCATGAGTGTTTTGGTTTGGGTTTGGTTGTCCTCCAAAGCTCATGTGTTAAGTATGTCCCTAATGAGGCAAGGTTCAAAGTTCTGCATGGCTGGAGGAGGTGAGTCACTGGGGACTTATCCTTGGAGGCTGTTATGTCCCTCTTGTCTTCCATCCCCTACTTCTTCATACCATGACTTGAAGCCTGCTCCTGTGATTACTGCCTGGGAACCATGTGAAAACAAATGAGCTCTCTTACCCCTAAACTGTGAGCTAAATAAATCTTTCCCCCCTTAGGCTGTGCTTGTCAGGTAGTGTAGTCACATCTGTGAAAATGCTGACTAAACAATGACCAAATGTGTATTGTGACCAAATCTTATCCAAAAAAATGTGACTGTACATGTACCTAGCAATTATTTGCAAAAAAAATGTGACAACAATGGGTTGATTTACCTCCATATCCTCAACGTAACAGGCAGTCTGCCATAGAGGAGGTTATCAATACATTTACATTCCTTAAGTAGAATGAGTCAATAACATTTCAATATTCCCATGTAAAATAGTTCAACACTCTGTTTTCCTTCTGACTTAGCAACAAGTTTTAGGAAATAGTTCCTCAATATCAAGCAATGGCCATACGTGACCAGATACAGAACAAAGCATTTTTATTTAGATACTGGCTTCAAGCATAGATTAAGAGTGAAATTAACTACCAGAATGTGGATCATAAAGAAGCAAAAGTGTTCATTTGGCAAAAATGATTTGCTGAATCCAGTCCAGGTAGTGGCACAGCTTGTTAGACACCAGAACAGCCATAGCCTCAGTAGACAATGCCCTGAGCTCTCTTTTGCAGATCACAGAGCCACTAGTAGAAAGTTGACGAAGAAGAAAAAGACAATCTGAGTCCTTCATATGTCAAGATGGAAGAATGGGATCCAAGTACTTCCCAAAAATTGAGGGACACATCCAAATTCACTGGTCCTCTATGGAATCTATTTCCTTCCCCTGAAAATCCAACCCTCAATCTCCTACCTACATTCCTAATGTTTTTCTCCTTCTGTATTGCTTCCCGTCTGTCCTCAGTAGCCCCACATGCCCAAACATATGCTAGAACTGGAGAAATTTAATTCTGTCCCCCTAGCTCTGCTTAGTCCACAAGATTCTATTCCACAACATAGCTCCTCAGAATGGTGGTTATATTAGTCCTCATTTTCAAAGCTATAATGTAAGAACCTGATCATATATCTTAGAGGATGAAATGTTTATTTTCTCACCATTATCCTGGTGATATTGGGACTTAGTCCTTGTGAGGTCTAAGCCCTGGACAAGTATGGTGTTACCAGATGCAGCCTTGTAATTTCTCTTTTAGACAGCTGGTAGCTTAGAGCTTCCCGGGAACCACAATCCACATTCCTGGCATCTATTAATTATGGGGTCTCTATTGCAACTTCAGCTTTATTTCACAACTTACACACTGCAGTCTCAGGGTTTGCTCATAGGGATTCTGACCCTTATTCAAAAGAACTTTCCCCCTAGGCATTCTCTGTAGTTGCTTACGGACCCTACATTGCTCTGCATAAGTAGGGAACTCTTGTCTCTTTCAAAGTATTTTTTCACGGAAGTTTTACTTTAATGCCTGTGAACACGAATGGAGAGAGTCTGGTCAATTCCTGAGATGACCTCAAGAAATATTTATATTGTCAGTGTGTAAATAACTTGTTATGGATGAGATCTGAAATGCCCCCCTAAAACCTCATGTTTTAAAATCCTGGTCTCCAATGTAGCAAGATTCAGAGATGGGCCATGGCTCAAAAACTTTAGTTTTACCAGTCTCTCTGTTTGTCTGCCTTTCCCTCCTTCCTCCTCCCTCTTCCCCCCCCATCTCTCTCTCTCTCTCTCTCTCTCTCTCTCTCTCTCTCTCTCTCTCTCTCTCTCTCTCTCTCTGCATTCCAGTTTTCACAGTTTTCAGGAGCCATGTAATGTTTTCCTGATGTCCTCTGCCTGAATGATGTTTTCAACTTGGGATCTTCCAACTAAACTTCCAAAATCAGGAACTAAATAAACGTTTTCTCTTTCTTGTACTGTGGTCACAGAAATGAAGATCTGGTCCACTCAGTATTTGGCTTCTCTTTTTACTACTGCTAACTAATTCACCAACCACAGCTTCCTTGGCCTCAATTTTCTACTTTCTTTTCTGGCCAAACTATAAGTTTAAAAATCTTTCCCCTGTGTGTGTTTTTTTTTCTTCCTGTTTAAAACAATAAACTTATATAAAAGCTGCCAAAAATATCCATGCCACCACCTGAATGCTGAGTGTCCTTTAACTTTCCTCTGGCAAATTAATTAGTCCCTCACATTGAAACTCAGCATCAGAAAATCTCAGGACATGGGCAAATGTACACAAGTTATTTTCTAAAATATAACACAAATGTCCCCTAATACAATTCCCAGTTGAGTCTGATTTTTACATCTGAAACCTTATGAGCACACTCTTTCCTGTCCAAAATATTATCAGCATATGCTATCACCATACTTCACCATTAAGTTTTGCTAACAAGATTCTAAGCTTCTCCAGCCTATATTTCCAAACTTTTCCAAATTCTTCCTTAAAACTAGTTCCAAAGGTTTCTGAACTACATGTTCAAATATTGTCCATGTAACTAAACAACATGACAAGAATAAGTAGAGGAGGAAAGGATTGTTTGGCTCTCTGTTTGTGAGGTTCAGTCCATGGTCAGCCAAGGCAGGACCATCAATGATTGCACAGCTGAGTGCAGAAGATCTGCTCATGGCAGTCAGATGACAAAACAACTACTGAGTGAGGAGCCAAGGGCAGATATCCTCCTCAGCACCACACCTTTGTTTACTTAATTCCTCCAGCAATGAAATTCCTCTGAAACTTGCTATATTGGGAAATATGCTTTGATACCATGAGTTTTTAGAAGACACTGAGACCCAAAGTATAACAGGTGAAATAACTAATTTAGAAGAGGGTTTAAAACCACAGGTTATGTGTAAATACTAATCCATTTCATATAAATGACTTCAGTATCTGTTAATGTTTTTTCTCCATGCAGAGTTCTTTAACCAATTTCTCATAGGCTCCAA
The DNA here is from genome assembly GCA_004027655.1 of Graphiurus murinus. Classification (NCBI taxonomy): domain Eukaryota; kingdom Metazoa; phylum Chordata; class Mammalia; order Rodentia; family Gliridae; genus Graphiurus; species Graphiurus murinus. The sequence continues at coordinate 23,845 of PVLC010017870.1, forward strand.
GGGTTACAGTACCAAATAGTCATGATTATTATGGAATTAGTTGTTCACTCCTCACTGTGATGCTTTATTATGCGACTTATTATGAAATAATGAACACAATTTTATTAGTTTACTTATTCAACAGTATATTGTAACTACTCTCACTTAGTGGCACTATAAAATATTCTCTGAAGGTCTCTTGGAAAGATTGTTTTATATCAGTTTACTGAGAACAACTTTATTTCTCTCTGTAGATGATCAAACATAGGCAGGAATAAATCTGAGAGTCATTGTGTGAATCAAAAGTTTTATCCTTAAATCAAAGCTGACAGTGGTAAAAAGCATAAGATGCAAAGAGTTCATATTAGTCAACTTCTCTGTCATGGTGACCAAAACACTTGTCAAGAAAAATTGAGAAATAAAGGTTTATTAGAATTTATGTTTCAAGGGTTCAACCCAAGATAAGTTGATTACAATTTAGAAATAATATTAGAGGCAGAATGGTAAATGAGGTGAGAGAGCTGTTAAGGATCAGAAGGAGAGAGAGACAGAAAGACAGAGGGAGAGGGAGAGGGAAAGGGAGAGGACGAGGGGGAGGGAGAGGCAAAGGGAGAGGGAGGGAGAGAGAGAGAGAGAGAGAGAGAGAGAGAGAGAGAGAGAGAGAGAGAGAGAGAGAGAGAAAGACAAAAGGACAAAAGAGAAGAGAGAAGAAGAAAATAAGAGAGAGATAAGAGAGTGCAGATTTTCACTTTCTGCACTTTCATGGCATCATCAGTTTTACCATGAGATCAGAAGATGTATCATTAGATCAAATGAATGACCAAATGTAAACTCTAACCCAAACTTACAAGAATATATCTGCTATATTAATAATTATTTCAAAGTAAGATATGGTAACATTGACCCTATCCAACTTTATATTTTCAATGAAGTATGCATAACCTACCACAGAGTAGGAGATCAAAAAATGTGTGTTGAATGAAACGAATGAAAGCTTACATAATATTTTAAATAATTAGAAATGCATAGTTCAACTATCATCCCTCATTCTTATTGGCAGAAAATTTCAGGAGAATATTCATCAATACCGAGGAAGGATGATTCTTGGATATAAGTGGTACAGAATAGAATGTTTTTATTCATATACTTATTTCAGTCACACAACATCTTTTCCTTTTATTATCTAATCCACTATTCTTGAGTTCCATCCATTTCCTGCAAATAGCACATTTTGTTCTTTTGCCTGGCTCAGTAAAATTTCATTGCATTCATATACCTAATTTTTCCGATCCACTCATCTGTTGACACACACCTAGACTGGTTCCATAATTTTGTGATTGTAAATTGTGCTGCTATGAACATGTATATTCAAATATTATTATAATATTTTGATTTCATTTCCTTTGAGAATATGCCCGGGAGCACTATCATTGGATACTAAAGATGCTTCATTCCCAATCTTCTGAGAAAAGTCCTCACTGTTCTCCATAGTACCTATACTAATTTGTATACACACCAACAGTGTAATAGAGTTCCTATTTCCCCACAGACATAAGAGCATTTATTATGATGTGCATTCTTAAAGTTTGGTATTCTAACTGGAAATAGAATCTCAATATAGTTTTGGAATCTCAGTATAGCTTTGATTTGCATTTCCCTGATTGCTAAAGATGATGAACATTTTCTCATATATTTGTTGGCCATTAGTATTTCTTCTTTTAGAAATGTCTATGTAATTCAATTGCTCATTTTATGGGTTATTTGTTTTTTAATCAATAAGCTTTTTAAGCTTTTGCATATTCTAGATATTAGACCTTTTTTAAGACGAGTCCGTGAAGAAGTTTCCTAATATATAGACATTCTTTGTAGATTCTTGGTGATTTCCTTTGCTGCAAAAAACTTTATCATTTAATGTCATCTCATTCATTAATTTTTAATTTAATTTCCTGAGCTTTTGGTGTCTTATTAGGAAGTTTTTACCAGTAGTAGTAGTAGTAGTAGTAGCAGCAGTAGTAGTCATAGAGTTTTCCTTATTTAGGTGCTGAGAGTTTCAAATGATTGAAGAAAATAAATAGGGAAGAAGAGAAGAATACAGCATCTGTTTTCAGAGTAGTAAAAGAAACTGCAGCGTTTGGCTTCAATATAGCTTTATTAGGAAATGTTTCAATGAGTTTGGTTTTAACTTTCTATACTTTTATGGTATTGTCTGTTTAAAATTAAAACAGAAGATCTGTAGTAAGGAATGTATACCCCCATGAAGATTTAGTGAAAGCTAACAAAAATGTGTCTGACTTATAACTAAGGTGCCTACCCACAAATTCTTTTGTAATAAGACGTGGTGTTAAAATTCATCTCCTTCAACTTCTCAATGTCGCACACACATAGTCTATCATAGCATATGCAGTCAAATTCTGGTGCATGCATAGTCCTGTTTCCTGCCCTTCTGCTTACAAGCAAATTTCAAGAGAAACAAATACTAAGCACAAATCATTTTTCAGCACCTGTGTTGCAGAAGAAAATGATTTTGTTTAGATATTGATTTAGGGTATAAATGAAGGTGAGATTTACTACCCATGTTGAATCATGAAAAGGTAAAAGTGTTTATTTGGGAATGATGAACTCTTGAATCCTTCCAGGTAGTTGCAGACCTTGGTGTTGACACCATGTTTGCCTTTCAGAGCACAGACATACTTCCAGGAAATGATGCTCTGGAGTTCTCTATTGTAGACCACGGGGTCACCAGAGTCACCCTCAGAAAAAAAAAAAAAGGATAATCATACTCTTTTTTCTGAATGGAGGTCAAATGGTGTCCACTTTACCACCTTTTTCTTCAGAGATCCACAGGTTGCTGATCATCCAGAAAATACATCTCCTATCCCAGGAGATCCAAACATCAATCTCCTTTCTATATCCCAACTGTCCTTCCTCATTATTGCCCCATCTTGTTTTTCCCTTAGTGTACCCATAGAGCTAAGGTAAGGTGAGGTTTGGAGAGACGTGAGACTGTTTAGAGCTATGTTCCATTGAAATGAATTCCACAAATGCATCCTCAGAAAAACAATTTAGTGTACTAATTCCTCACTTGTAATTGAATATATACAATCTTATCACAGAATAATTTCAAATTTATCAAAAAGTGAGTTGTCACCTTATAGTATTGGTCCTACAAAAAATTTTAAAGTTTTGCATATCAAAGAAGGAACATTTTGGTGCATAAGTGAGAATAGGATGTTGGGATGAGGAGTAAAAAATTTACCTGGCAAACCTTTTGACATCCAGAATGCCCAGGTAGAACATGTTGCTAGTAATGCTGCCTGGGAAGAATGATAGCAAGAAGAGTCAGAGAGAACAGGAGCTTCCAGACACTGCAGAAATGAATAATATCTGCATGTAGAATTCAAGTGAAATAGAAGACTCCCCACAGCCATCGTGGAAACTTGTTCCCATTCTATCCTCTGTTTTAAAAAACTCCCAGTGTACCTTTCAATCTTCCAATGACTTGAAATTTGTATGAACTCTTTTGCTAGGGCAGTTTCACAAGTAGATTTGGTTAACAGGTATTTATTTTTCTGAGACTAGCAGGATTGTCTCTAGGTCTCAAGTCCAGAGATATTTTTGTGAAGCAGGTAAATACTTCTGGGAATTTGAAATCCCTTAGCTAAATTTCTCTTTACCTCTTCTGTGCATCACTTATGAGACTTCAAATAAATATTTCGACAGTTCTCTAATTAGTAACTTTATTTTTTTTTTGCGGTACTGGGGATTGAACTCAGGGGCATTCTACCTCCGAGCTGTACCCCCAGCCCTATTTTTTATTCTTTATTTTGAAACCGAGTCTCACTAAGTTGCGGAGTGCCTCACTAGGTAGCTGAGGCTGGCCGCGAACCCGGATCCTCCGGTCTCAGCCTCCCGAATGCTGGGATTACAAGCATACGCCACCACGCCCGGCGTAACTTTATTTTTATTCTCCACAAACTTAGGGAAGGAATGTTTTCTGCTTCACTAACACATTTCTAGAGTGCATATATTCAAAAGAACTAACTGGCAGCTTTGGATGAAAATTTGGACTAACTGACCTCAACATGTCTTTCATCTCTAATATTCCCAAACTTAGTACCTGTGTTTCAATTGACACTTACTTTCAAAGTTGAAGTTGTTCCTCCACCAAACACAGGCACTGAGTTCAGCACATGAACAGGATTGTGGCAGAGAGATATAGGACACTAGAGAAGTAACAGTCACAGTTTTCTTTCTTTCTTTCTTTCTTTCTTTCTTTCTTTCTTTCTTTATTCTTCAGTTTGATCAGCATTATTATAGCTGTCATTTTTATAGCTAGGTTCATTGCAGTTGAAGTGGGGGTTGACCTTGGCCTCATCCATGAATTGCTCATTACCCTCAGGTACATCAATGTTGTGTTCTCTTAGCTTCACCCTGAACTCCACCCCAAGTATATGCTGGGGGAGGTATGGGGGATGCAAGAAACCTGCAGTTTAATGCTCTTACCTGAGTTAGGGTAATAACTCAAGATCTGTCATAAGCAATGCATGTCAAAGTATGAACTGTAGTCAAGGTTTAGAAAAATATATCTGATATATTAGAAAGGTACCTAATAATTATGTTGAAATAGGATGGCTTGGTAAGCATGATGAGGTGGCACCTCCCCATAATTCCTGGACTTGAGAGTCTGAGACATGAGTAGCGCAGATTCCATGCCAGCCTCAGCAACTCAGTGAGGCCCTCAGAACTTACTGAGATCCTATTTCAAATCAAAATATAAAATCGGGCTAGGCATGTTTCTCAGAGGTAGAATGTCCCTATTTGTAATCACCAGTACCAAACACAAACCCCCAAAATTACATGGTAACACTGATCTTCTCCACATTTTACATTATCAATGTATCACATATGGTCCAACATGGGGTAGGTAATCAATAATTTATATTCATTAGTATAGATGGCTTCTTAAATAACCTTTCAAAACCTTGTGAATACACATTTCAACTTAACCCTCCTTCTTATTTAGCAGGAAATTTGAAGAGAAAGTAATACCTATCAAGGAACATTGTAGACGGAGGAGGTACAGAAGAAAATTATTTTATTTTGGTATTGAATTCAGGCTTTAGAGGAACATTAGGCTCACTCTGAGGGCTGAATCTTGCAGAGACTATTAGGGCTGAATCTTGAAAAGGTGAAGGTCATCAGTTGGCAGCCATGGTCTCTTGAATCCAGTCTAAGTAGTTGCAGACCTTGGTGTAGACACCAGGTTTGCCTTTCCAAGCACAGCCTTCACCCCAGGAAACGATGCCCTGAAGCTCCCCATTGCAGACCACAGGGCCACCAGAGTCACCCTGAGAAAGAAGAAAAGGGTGATCAGATTCCAGATTTTTATTAGGAGAGAGGACAGAATCTGCCTAATTAAAGGGAACCATTATGAGATGCTGCTGAATCTCCATGAAACATATCAAATCAAATGTTCCTTCAGCCTGGAGATCCAAACCTCAATCTATCTTCTATATCACAATTTTCTTCTTCCTGATTGTCCCTTTCCACATTTTTCCTATAGGACCAAGGAAAGATAAGACTGGAGTGATTTTAGTCTGCTTCAGTAGGTGTATTTCTTGCAAATTGATTCATTCTGCGGATAATTCCTACAAAGGATGCTTCAGTGTACTGACTGCAAAATCACTTCTGAGTATATGTTTACCACTAATACTAAACAATAACAAAATATAGAAAAAAATCATTCATTAAAAAGCTCTTTCTCTAGCCGGGCGTGGTGGCGCACACTTGTAATCCAAGCATTCGGGAGGCTGAGATCGGAGGATCCGGGTTCAACGCCAGCCTCAGTTACCTAGTGAGGCACTGGACAACTTAGTGAAACCCGGTTTCTAAATAAAGAATAAAAAATAGGGCTGGGGTTATAGCTCCGAGGTAGGCCACCCCTGAGTTCAATCACTAGTACTGCAAAATAAATAAATAAATAAATAAATAAATAAATAAATAAATAAATAAATAAATAAATAAATAAATAAATAAAAAGCTCTTTCTCATGTGTCAGTATTTTTCTCATAAATAGTCCTAAAGTTATTTATGTTGGCAAAGAGGACATCGGGTGCAGAAGAGTGAGACTGAGCTGGTGGGAGAAGGAGTAAAAGAAACTCACCTGGCAGGAGTCCTTTCCTCCCTCCAGGAAGCCCAGGCAGAACATGTTGCTAGTAATTTGGCCTGGGTAGGCCTTATGACAAGAAGAGTCAGAGAGGACAGGGGCATCCAGACACTGGAGAAGCGAGGGGTATTTTACTGAGGAATAAAAATGAAATGGAGATTACCCACGGATACCCTGGAAGTTTCAATCCCACTCTATGTGCTCTGTTTTCCAGCACTGCCGGTGTACCTTTCAATTTTCCAGTAACTTGAAATTTGACAGACTTTTTCTGCTCCAGAATGATTTTGTAGGTAATTTTAACCAATCAGTATTTCTTTCTTTGACACTAGAGCAGTTACTATGGATCTCAGAGGCAGAGATAGGTTTGTGAAGAAAGTATATACTTCTGGCAGTATTAAATTCTTTAGGCATATTTCTATTTATCTACCTGTTTCTACTTCTCTGCACATTACACTTGATACTTCAAGTAAATTCCTCAACATATTTATGAGTAATTTTCTATGTTCTCCTTATTCATAGGAAAGAAGAGTTTCCTCATATTTCCAGAGTGCAGATATACAAAACTAGCCTCTGACAACAATGCCTCAGTGTAAAATTTGGACTAATGGACCCTTGCCATGCCTTTCACCCTTCCTATGCTAAGAGTTTGTACTTGTGTTCCAGGTCATATTTACCTCCAAAGCTCAAGGTGTTTCCCCAGCCAGACACAAGGCATTGGGTCCCAGCAGATGGACAGGATCTTGGCAGAGAGATGCTGGACACTCGAGAGTTGAGGGTGGCAGGTGATTTCAGTTTAATCAGCATGATGTCATTATCAGCAGTTTTCCTGTTGTACTTGGGGTGGAGGATGAACTTGGCTACATCAATGAATTGCTCATTCCCCTCAATGACATCAAGGTCGTGTTCTCCAAGGTGTATCGAGTATCTGTGGGAAGAAAGGATGAAAAGTTTCCTAAGTATCCAACTTGGTATTCTTTCTCTTCTCCCATGACTCTCTTGAAGAGCAAAAACACAAGCTCCCTCCTCTTTAAATACTCAGTCTTCAGGTAATGTTGCACTGAAGCTAGTCTCATGCACTATCCCACATGGCACAATGTAGAAAATTTCTTCCACAACTGTCTCTGCTTTTGGAGTCCTAAAGCTTGCCGTTGTGTTATGAGAATAGTTATAGAAATGGGAGCCATAGAGTCCAAGAAAACATTTGGAGATGAAAAGGAGATTGATGGATCCGGTCATTGTTTCTCTGTCTGGGATTCAAGTATCATTGGGTGGTGAGGCATGAATCATAGAAATTGGAGAATATCAGCTACAGAACGGGTAGATTACTTATATTGCCCTCTTGGAAAAGTGATCTATTGTACTATTTTCACTGGTTAAGTGATAATCATTAGGAATATGTATGGATTCCTGTTCTAGAGCTATTTCTACAGATCCTTCCTCAACAGTTGATCTTTCCCATTCATACCTGTGATATCAAAATTGAAGAATGCACCAGGGAACATGAAGGGAATTGCTCCATGTGAAAGTCCGACAAGACCTTCTACATTCTTTGAGGGAATAAACAGGCTCTTAGAATCTGAAAGCTTTGTCCATCAAGCATAACTCTAATTCCCCCTATCTGTGTGGCTAGAGAAGAAATTGAACTGGAGACAGAGGAATGTAAAAAGTGGCCACTTACGACGCATAGGACTTGTAGCAATGAGCCGCAGACAGGACCCACTGGTCACTGATGAGGGACCCTCCACAATCATGTTCACCAATGTTCAGGGACACCTGGTAAGGAAGGGCATTCTTCTCACAGGTGTAGCCCCCAACGATCTTATCATCATCATCATCAATGGGGAGAGCAACTGACAGGAAAAGATGGGAACTTGATGTTAAATTCAGGCCTGCAGTTTCTTCTCAACCCTGATGATTATGCAGACTCGCAAGAAAGATGAAGAATGTTCTCTTGCCTCACAGAAGCAAGAAGGAAGTGTACAATGTGACTCTTGTTGGAAAATGTAGTATTACATACATTAAAGTACACTCTACTTTATCACCATTAGACAACCTCTAATTGTTAAATTAATGATTTTTATGTTACAGATATGTTCCTACATGTGTACTGTAGACACACATACACATCTCTGCATGAAAGCTCACCAGTACCAGATTTGATGTAATTCTTCACATCAATTTCTAGATCAGAGGTGGCAAGTACTGCTGAATGTACTTTCCTTTTCTATCCTTCACTGTATTTACATGAAGCTCAACAGAACTTCTACTTTTCTGTGACCTCTGTTTGAACCACTCTTGGTCATTATACTCTTCCAAAGACAAGTGAGCTTTAATTATATCTAAACCCATATTGAGGCCCTAGTGACTTCACCTTTTCAGCTACCTGATCACAGATCCTGTATTCAGCATTTGTTGTTTGCGAAAACTTATAGTGAGGATGGACAGTTGCTGATTTGTTCATTAGAAAGACTTACCAGCAGCTCCCAGGAATGCAAGGAAGATGAAGGTCTTCATGGTTTCTCACTGGATCTGGAGTGGGAATAGGATGAACGCTGTTAATCCGTAGGTATTTATACGTTTAGGTTTGTCATTGACACATGTGGTCACCTGTACCCAAATGTGATTTCATTGGAGAACCACAAATGTAAATATATTATTTGATTTTCTGACTCATGGCCGATGAATCACCATTAGATGAAAACATTCATAGTTTTCCATATTTCCAGAAGGTCATGAGAATGAAAGTCCCAAACCCAGCTGGTACAAAGTGGGTTGATAAAAAGGTTGGAGTAAGGTAAGAGGAAAGAAGCAAGATGATATCATTTTCATGGGCTAATTATCATAGTTGAGGTAGTTTCTGATTGTGGTTTTTTTTTCGTTTGATTTGACTTAATTATCATGTTGGCACGATGATAATTCAGTTAAAGTCAGAATTTCATAATCTTGACACTCAACACTCATGGCCAGACACTGTCTATGTTCAATCCATTCCATTCTTAAAAACTGGGACAAATGGGTGTA